>PXNZ01000061.1:0-24253 GCA_003012085.1 Trichoderma brevicompactum
CCCCCCGCCTGTCCCAAATGGCCTGAGGACATAGATGGCCCGAAAGGGGCACCACCGTGCGGGCAGCGTGCATGTACATACGGAAAGACGACGGAGTACTATCGCATGCACATCACATCTTGAAGCACTGCCAGATACATTCGAATCGTTTCACCTGGATCCGGGAATCGAAGCACTGCAGCGTCCACTCACTCGTACAACAGCCCGCTCACACGGCAGGCGGGTGGGAGGAAAATGCGGGGCATGAGGACGGGAGGGCCGTACAACACACACATGGATACGGAGTATACATACTACCTATTGCGTTCCTGGCCCGTTGGATACGAATATTCTTGCACAAGTTTACCCCACCACTGAATTGAACGCAAAAAAAAAAAAAAGGCCATTACGAACCACATGGCCTAGATTGTGATGAAAACAACAAAGGTCACGCTTGTCGGCTGAGCATTGGGTTATCACAGAGGCAGCGCAGCTGGTTCTAGACTTCGACAAACGGGCGGGGAGCCAAGGGCGAGGGGTGTGTCGTTTTGTGGCCCAAAGGGCGTGAAATAAGCAAAGCCAACTCAAGTCCCCGCGGCCAGGGACGGGGAGATTAGTGTACTAGCCCTGGGACCCGGGCGGCCACGTGCGATGGAACCGCAATCCCTGTCCTCTGAGCACTCGATCGAGACCTTCGACTTGCCGCTCATTGCCCAGTTCAGCAGTTGCGGTAGACCGTCAATTGGTGTTAATCTTTTCAACTGATCTGGAGCGCTAAGAGACAGCTTTGCCAAACTGGCAAGCTTCGCGGCGGCACGGCCCTCGTATCTGTCTGTTTTTGCTCTTCCTTTGGCCCTTATGGCCAATTAACAGCCCCGATAAAGCGTTGCACCTATGCGCGGCGTTGCGGCGCATGCCGCTCGGAGATGACGGCCATGGTGAAGGCACGGGCTACTTTGCACGGAGTACTCCGCACACTGCTCTCCCCTTACACAGGTAAGCCACCGTCGCAAAAGAAGAAGAAAACCTATGGCACCATAACAGGAATGTAAATC
Source organism: Trichoderma brevicompactum (assembly GCA_003012085.1). NCBI lineage: Eukaryota > Fungi > Ascomycota > Sordariomycetes > Hypocreales > Hypocreaceae > Trichoderma > Trichoderma brevicompactum. Next base: position 1,035 of record PXNZ01000061.1, read on the forward strand.
ACATCAGCATCTTATGAGATTCTCGAATCTGCCTTCAGCTGCGAATTGTAAGCCTCCGGAGATTTTGGCCAGCACCGGCACCAATGATAGGTCACAATTACCTTAGCTCAGTGCAAACCCTTCCAGGGTTGAAGCTGAAAGTGGGCAGTGGCGCAAGCAGCACCGCTGTTTTGCTCCAAATCTCATTAAAACTTCAAGATATCCTTTCTCCGTACATGTACAGGGTGAAGGGATAGGGCATAAGGATGTCGTCAAAATTTGGCTAGCCGAGCAGAGTCTCGCATCTTAGCCAGTCAAATGGCTTCCCGACAATTTTTTTTAGGCTCCCACATGGCAAAGGATCATAGTGCGATTGATGGCGCAAGGAGACCAGAAAGAAAGAAGAAAAAAAATGCTCTGCATATGACTAGCCCGCGCCGAGTCACGGAGCCATCTCCTTTTTCGATCTCAACTGCGTCTCCTCTCCAGAATACGAAGTAAAGTTTATATGCATGGGATGGTAGATTCCGGGCGCATTCTGTGCACTCCGTTTAGATGTGTGGTCAGACGCCTGGTGGCCAGCTCTCAGCGGCAAAGACGGGCATTCGTTTACGAAGGAATCTGCACAATGGCAATCAACCGGCAGTGGCTTTTTCGTATAGGGGATGAGGGAGCAAGGCCAGTGAGTTGGCGATACGCTGAGGCGGCTGTGCCCGCCCAACCGCTTTAGCTTGGGTCGATGCAGCCTTCCATTGGCTCACGCTGAAGAGTGTACATCCCACGTGTACTTTATATTGCCCTGAACCGATTCCGGCTTGGTTGGTTCCCCGATACTGGACGACCACATCACCATCCTTGCGCGTTCAAGTAGGCCCGGGATCTCCTGAGTGTGGGGATATGCTACTGTTAGCCGTGCAAGTAGTAGTAGTACGAGTACGGTGGTGAACCAGGGCGAGTTTGGCTCGGCGACTCTAGTTGGACGCCGGGTAGAGACGAATTGACCGATTGACCGTCCTACTGGAGCAACCTTCTCCTCGAGCAGCAAGGGGTGTGTATTTATTATGCGATCGGATTTTTCTGACTGACGACACCACCCCTTCCCCCCCCCCTTTTCGCGCCTTCTTTGCATTTAGCATTGTGAAGGCAAAGTACTCCATAGAAGGGTCGGGATGTCTTCTGTGCCATGGAGCACCGGGGGAAAGCCTCCGAAGTTTGTCGGACGGCAACCTGCGGCCAAGGAGACAGAATGCAACCTCCACGGAGGCCGAGTTCAGCTGCGGAGCGCTGGTAGTATCAGCTTCAGGCGCCATACATGCACATGCAGCGGTGCTGGTGATTGAAAACATATCACAGCGGCTTTTCGCCGTCTACAAGTGGGCTCCGGCGAAGTGTCGCCTTGCAAAAGCGCGGGCCAACCACCGCATCAGCAGCCAATGCAAGGACCTTCAACGTACATGTAAGCTTGGGAGTGGTACATACCCGAGAAGCGAGTGATACCGCAACATCTTGCCCCATGTGGCATACCAAACACATGAACGCACGGCATTCTCGGCACAACCTACGGAGCACTTTGAGGGCACCTGAGGGCCGGTGATCTGCTCCATTTTCTGTTCCGAGTGCAGGGTAGGCGATTGCATGATTGTGGTTTCGCCTCGCCTCCCACGGGACCTTGCATTGAGCGTCAACGCATAGCAGGGGGCTTGCACAACGCAGAAACTAGGATCTACGGTTGTACGTGTAACTGAGGAATCCGTGGGTTCTACAAGGCTAGTGGGAGTGTCTCTTTGCCTCTGCAACGCCATGAAGCCCAACGGATATAATTCAAATTCTACCCGACCGCCAATAACACCAAAAAAAAAAAAAATCGCATTATGATGTGATGTCTAGCGCCGCAGCAGCACGAGCCAGCCTTCCTTCACAGACAGTCTTTCGAGCCTGACATTCCTCATCTCGCTCGCTCATCCAGTCAGCTTTGCACCCGAAAGTTATGCGGCGGGCTTTCTCACACAACCTAAGCTTCTTGTGCTCCCTCAAAGGATCATTCTACAAAGGCACAACAGGTAGAGGAAGCACTAATGTCGTCATGACCTCTTTTTCTCACCTTAAGACCTCTACGCGTACTACCGCGAATCTTCTCTTAAAATAGCATGGATGATTAAGCTGGGATCTTTAACAGATGATGCCGTACTTGAATGAAAAACAAAATTAAGCAGTGAGAGATATTTTTTTTTCGACTCCTGAGACCTACACACAGAGAGGGGCACGTATGACACGCATGTCGACCGGGCGCCTGGCCCCATCTGAAGTTTACGTGCGACACTTGCTTGCGGGCGCGCATACTTACAAGCAGGTCCCATAGCTATTCTTGAGATGCCGGCTTACTCCTTCTCTCTCTTTTTCTTTTTTTGTTCCCACTCGCTATTTCCACTTCTACTTGTATGTGCACACATGCTCTAAACTAGTATTTCGTACCAAGTGGCACTCTAGGTGAGATGACCTGTTTCACAGATTCACGGGGCGAACACGGCGCGGTCGCACGACTTTCTGGCGTTCGTTACGCAGCGTGTTGGCGAACACGGCAAGCCCTTCGGGACCGCGTGCTTTATACAATGCCCACGTCAGTAATAGTGGTAGTAGCATCCCTGGCCGAACAAAGGGCGAAAGTAAAGGCGAGCCTCCCTCCACAACTGCGGAGACTGTTTCAATTTGTGCAGTAATACGGAGCACTACTCCTATTATGCAAAGTACGACAAAAAAAAAAAAAAAAAAAAACCGAGGCTTCTCGAGAAGCTCAAAAGCCACACACACAGAGAGACCGAGGGAGAGGGATGCGTCATAAGACATTGCGGATTCTAATTTCGGATTTAGAGAGCTAGGGAGAAACAAGCCGCCCCGAGTGCGAATGTGAGACCTGTTCGCCTCCGCGTCCGTGGAATCGACAGCGCGATTACTATTCTTCAGCTGCGGAAAGGGCTGATCTGAACACGCGCAACGTGCCTGCTAAGACCCCTCCCCATCTTTTTCTCCTTATAAAGGGCTTGTCCACGCGGAATGCTAGAGCTTCTATATGTTTGATTAATCATGTACTATTTTACCCGAAGTTGCCCTCTGGAATCTCTTCCTTTTCCACCTTGAGATGAATTTGTCCCACGAAATGGTTAATCAAGGCGCAACGCGTTGGAAATTTCAAGCGTCATCTTGCCGTCCTCATGTCTCACCACTCTCACACTGTCGAGATCCTTCACAACCCAGTCGGGCTCGGCCCCCACAACCTGTTCCACAGTGTGGCTCGTTACCAGCCCTAGAACCTTACACCCTGCCGCCTTGCCGGCCTTGATGCCTGCTGGACTATCTTCAAGGACCAGCACCTCTCCGGCCTTGTCCTCTAGCCCGAGCTTCTCAAGGCCAATTCGGTAGCAAGTGGGATCGGGCTTACCATTCTCGACAGACTCCGCAGAGATAAGATGCTCAGGAGTACCGAGTGACAGCCGTTTAAGCCAACCTCTGACCAGGGGCTGGGTGCCGGAAGTTACGATAGCCCAGGGGAAGGAATAGGAAATGATGGATGAAAGGAGGGAGCGGGCGCCTGGAATCTCTACGACGTCATCGGCGTACCGTTTGGGTAGCTCAGCTTCCATTCTTGTGACGTCTATGGGTACACACGTTAGTTCCATTCTAATTTATTCCGGCCTCTGTTGCCTATGATGGAAAAGAATCATGTGCGTGAGAGGCAAGGCTCGGCGAGAACGCTCGGATGCCGTAAAGACCATACACGAAAGCACGCCACTTTGCTCCTCTGCGGTAATATCAAGTGGAGGCACCTGATACATAAGCGAACAAAGAAATACAACTTACATTCCCAATTGGCCTTCTCGGGAGCTAGAATCCTCAAGATGTCTATACTTCGGCGACCATGAGAAGTCTCCAAGATGACTTCAGGGGCAACGCCAATTTCCTCACCGACACTTTTTTTTTCCTCAGCATGTTAACCAAAAACTCTGTCTGGGCCATTGGGTGCGTTGTTAGGAAAGATGGAAGGGGATTATTACGTTTGCCAGTGCTTGATAACTGCCGGGGTAGAGTCGATGATGGTTCCATCCATATCAAATAGGAAGCCGGAAAATGAAACCTCCTGTATCGGGAGGCTATAATCTGGTTGAGAGCCCATCTTGCCGATTTTTCCTAGAAGCGGAGTTGGTCTGGGAGGGATTGAAGGAGAGTTTGACTTGACGAGAGTACTCGTAAATCAAGGCGATGGGATCCGATATGCTGAGCGTATCCGATTGAGGTCTTGATTGTGCATGCGTTCTTATATATCGTTGCGAAAGTGGAATCTTATGAAAGGTCGGAGCTAGATTCGAGATTGCAACCCCCACGTGGCAATTCCGCACTTGCGGGGCTTCCTCTGCGGGTTAGACCGGCTGCCATTATGACCCGCAGCAGCCGTTGCCGGCAATGCTGCCATCACGGACTTTTTCTCCGAGATGCTGAGCGAAATAATGGTTGTTGTAAATTCATGAGCATCACGGTCAATCACGGTCAGCTTTGTTGAGTAGCCGGGCATCGTGATGCCAATGGTGATACGCCCGCGACTGACTGACTCATGAAAAGCTCTCAGGCTAATATCTCAGCATCAATCATTTCATGCACAATTGAGGACTTGTAGTGTTCCTCAATGGCCCCGATAGCATCATAATTATAACACCAGTCTCTTGTCCCTCTATCCGCGATACCGCCCGGGCCGAGCCGCTCGCCCGTTCGTTTACATCTTCGAACGAATTCGCCTCTGCTGGTGTCGTTTTCCATCGGCCAGATCTCATCGGTGTGCGAATGGCCTAGAGCTTCGTAGAGAACTTTACGTTCCTTTTCCTCTGAGGTATGCTGCGAGTCGCCACCGTTTAGGCTAGCTTCTTGCACAGCTTCAACTCTCGGCTTCCGCACAGCCTCAAAGACATGCAGTGCATGCTTTAATCTCCGCTTACCTGTTCCGCTTTGCTCACTTGAGAGGGTGGAACTGAGGTCAGAAGGACAAGCCAGATCCAAAACTGCCGCGAGGGCAGCTGCATCCTCGACGGCGATGCTAACGCCCATCGACATGTAGAAGGCCATTGCATGAGCGGCGTCTCCTACGAGAGTGAACCGACCGGATTCGTGTGTCCAGCAGGGTAAGGGTGGCACAGCGTACACTGGATAGTTGGCGACCTGAGATGTAGAAAGATCTAACATGCGCTGAACACTACCGACCGTTAGAGATAATACCGTCCATTGGTTGGTGTATCATTATCAAAGATGAATAATAAGCTTACCGGGGCTCAAAGTCCTTAAACATATTCCGAACTGTCTTGCCGTATTCTCTAGGAGTGAAACCTTTGGTATCGACATCATCCCGATGAGAGAGAACTATGTTGAGTAGAGTGGCATCTTTTATCAAGTATGTCATGCACGATAGATGCGGAGCAATCCACATGTTGGAGTTGCGAGATTGCAGATCTATCAGATTTGAAGTTGTTAAATCTGCTTTGAGTTTAGAGACCTCGGCGGTCATACGAAAAGCAGCCCATCCAGTTGGCAGGCTGCCGGGGTCCTTGGAGCCCAGGAGCTGGGATCGGGCGAAAGAGTTTATTCCTAAAAGGGCAATCAATACGATGCATCGCTTAGGGTGTTGTGAATATGCTGCAGCATTTGATGACTTTACACACCATCAGCAGCGACAACCAGGTCGGCTGTTAACCTGTTACCGTTCCGTAACTGGACTGCCCCGTTGGCAAAATGGTAGCCAACAACGTCGCTGCTTAGGAGCAGTTGTGCACCTGCTCGAGTGGCGTGGCGATGTAATATGGCATGTAAAACGGCCCGATGAACGACGATGTACGGGGCGCCATACTGAGATTCCATATCTTTGATTCGGACGGTCCCTAGCAGATTGCCACCTTGTCCATCCCATATGTGCAGGTTGTCAGGGATAATAGACTCCGCTAGGAGATCATCATTGAGACCCCACCTGAAAAGATATCTGATTGCTTGCGGTGTCATCTGAACGCCCGCACCCAGCTCGGTAAGCTGAGAGGCAGCATCAAGAACTGTGACTTGGTGATGGGACTGGCCGAGGGCAATGGCAAGCGAAAGACCCGCAATTCCAGCTCCAACAATTATCACCTTCATGTTTGACGGCCTGGCTCTTCTTCGATGATGGCGGTGTTATATAGCTCATGAAATCAGGTGGGAAGTATAGAAGAGATGCAAGTGCAGATACGGTATTCTAGAGTGTTGTCGAAGATTAGCCCCGTTTTACGCTCGATGTCGGCAGAGTCGTTTCTCCTCCATTTCCCCAAATATTTTACCACCACTTACGGAGAAAATCATTCCCCCAAACGGTTGCTGTATCTCAGTCAATTTAGCCTGACAACCTGATAAGGCTGAGCAGCGACCCAGCCACACATATATGCGAGAATGGTGGGGGGGGGAACAACTAGACGTCGAAACTGAAGATGTGTGGGTAGCATTGGCTTCAACGCATGTGAGGCCGAGACTCCGCGTGTTTGTGCCTTTTGAGCCTGTACTTCGGGAAAAGGGACGAAATAAGGGAGATGTGGCCGAGGGTGATGCAGAGCCCACTTGATCAGCACAATGTTGGGTCGATTCGTTGGTTGGTGATGAGTTGTCTGATGCAGGTGGTGAAGTCGCATCAACATGTACATGGACTTGGAAGAGGAGGTACTAACGGCAGTTGTGACGGGAGGCACGACTCAAGTACCTGCCCAGTACTAATAACAGTTGGACTCACATGAGTAGCAGTTGAGTGCCTAGGTACCTAGTGGATAAGTACCTTAGTAGTATTCAACGTGTATCTATGCATGCGTACCGCGTGTTTTTGGCAATTACATCAGAGCGCACCTGCTCTCCCAACCGCCAATGGCCATACAGGTGCCTACTAACCTCTATAGTACCTACCTAGGTATCTAGGTGCCTAGGTACCTAAGGTAGTAAGTCCGTCATCAAGATGGACGCTGTAAAGTTTGCGTCTCTGCTGCAGCCCCAGCAGTCAAAGTAGCAGTCAAAGTACATGCTGTGCATGTGCATGCCCATAATAGGGCAGTTTCAAAGGTAAGATGATACAGTTGGTACTAATCCAACATTTCTCTGTGCATGTACTCCGTACCCCGCGAAACCCCGCCGGCGTTTCCCATTGCAGCGCTTTCAGTGCCTGCCTTTGGGCCTGTTGACGGATCAAATATGGGATATGTCAAGCCTATCTTGGTAGCTTGGTACTGCCTAGTAAGTACCTGTAACCGATACCTGCTTGCGGACTTTTTGTGCCTGTCCCATGCTACCCCATCAGGCCTACCTACCAGGTAGTATGCACAAAGCAATTTGACGATAATGAGCCTGCTTACTTGGGTACTTCTGTGTAACTGTACTCGGCAAAGCTCCCTTTCCCTATCCGGCCCTAGTGAGTGTTACGGCTGCAAATCCCAAATCCCAAATTCCAAATCCCCCGCACCTCGGAAGGCTGCGGTTTAACAACGCTCCTGTGTATGTGCCAGGTACAGAGTACTACCTAAGCTGCCTGCTAGAGGTACAGAGCATCAATAGATGCCTGCTTATACCCCCAGCCGCCTTCTTGCGTTGGCAGCGGCATGATATGAAATGATGAATGCTGTACATTGTTAGTTGTATCAGAGATTGTTTGCTTGTCGTGTTTGGCACCAACAGCCGAGACCACTGTTGCCCTTAGAAGGTACCTGGTAGTACCTCGGCTGGCCCAAGAGTTACCTTAGTGCTGCCTGTCATATTCGCTGGGGCCAACCTAAGCTGCGCCGTGGCTTGACGATAATCAAGGTATATCCTCCAAGGTGACATATCTCGCCATTCCTGACCTGCGTGCATCTTGGGCACTTCTTAAATTCTAAACGTTGCCAGTTCTTGATTCCTTAGCAATTGTTTCTTTTTGGATACGTCTCTTGCACTATGGGTTCCCAAGTGCAAGAAGAGCTGACGGTGCTCGTCACCGGATTCCAGGTATGTCACCATCCCAAACTCGCCTCCAGCTGCTCTATGTGCTATATATGCTGACCGCACTCCCAGCCCTTCCGGACTGAATATCCCATCAACCCGTCGTGGGAAATCGCTAGGAGTCTCCCGGAATACCTCCCGCCGCTAAGGGCCAAGGACCCCAACTCCCGCTATGCCGTCAACATCCCCCCCGTGCGCATTCTGGTGCATCCCGAGCCCATCCGAGTAAGCTACAAGACGGTGAGGGAGCTGGTGCCGACTCTTTGGGAGGAGACATATCTGGGCCGCAAGATTGACCTTGTTATTCACATTGGCATGGCAGGGCCACGGCTCATGTACCAGATTGAAAGTCGAGGACACCGCACGGGGTACAAGTCCCTCGATGTCGATGGCAAGCACCTCGATGAATTAGACGGGAAGCGGGACGAGGACTGGATTTGGCACAATCTACCCGACGAATTGAAGACAGATTTGAATATGCAAGACATTTGGGAAAGGTGGCAGCAGCACAGCTCGGTAAGGAAATTGACATGCATCCCTTCGAAAGCTGCCCCTTTGTCATGTCGCCGTTACTAACACCGGAGTTTTCATGGATGCAGAATGATATGGATCTTCGGATCTCTGATGATGCTGGTCACTATCTTTGCGATTTCATCTACTACTCAAGCTTGTCGACGTGTTATAAGCAGGACAAGGAGAGAAAAGTCTTATTCTTCCACGTGCCAGCGGACCCCTCCGAAGTCGTCATCAAGCAAGGACAAGAACTAGCCGTCAATCTCATCCGGTCTATCGTGGAGAGCGAGGTGGCCAAGAAGCAGAAGACGGCGGAGACAGCGTTGTGATGTCCGGAGTCGTGCAGGCTTTTGGATTTGGCAATGAATGATACGGATTTAGTATTGACATGATGGCGTCGAGGACTTGTTGGCACAGTGGAAACAATGAATGCTCTTGACTAACAGGGATTTTTTTTTGTTTGTTTTACATCTGTCTTTCTTTTTTTGGCGTTTGAAAGTATGAGATGGAGAAGGAGATTGAGGAGGCGGATGGCAAGGCTTGGATTATAGTATCATAAGAGACGAATTGGAACGGAGTCGAATGTTTTGTTTAATAAGCAGTGGCCGGAGAATCAAGGATACTCGCCGTAATTAGGAGCAAAATGGAAGCCTGCTGCTATGTGACCTCGAATCAATCCCATCATCTTGCTGCGTACCTGTAGCAAGTGGACGGCGATATCTTGTAAGAGTGGTCGCCGTCTGGCGGTCGGCAGGCAAAGTACCTTGTATCCTGCCCGCGGCGGGGCTCGCCGATTTGGTTCACCTCTGCCGGGCCGGCGGTCCGCTCGGGCTTATATGCCGCAAGAAACTATTTCTACTTATTTAGACCTGATCTTTTCTGTTTGGTGAAAGAGCTTTGGTTTGGATTCGTCGCCAATGGTAGAATTGTAAACGACTTGTAATATCAGTTTCTCATATTTCAATACCACACCACACATCTCCAAACAACAAGAAGAAAAAATGTGTCGCAAGGCAGTTTGTAGCACCTGCAGTAAGCAATGATCCCTCACATCTCATTCCCCGGCTGCTGCATTCTTTTTGGTTTTCACGCCCGTAATTCTGCACTGCGGCATGCGTCTTTCCCATGAGAGTGAAAACACCAGCAGCAGCAACAAAATGACAAAGGACTTTTATGCTCACCAAGTTCGGGCACGCCTAGACAAAGTAACCTGGTGGGGCTGCGGCAGCCACATCCCGACTGTCCTGGACTCGATTCCTGAGGAGGAGTGGTGCGCGTGCGAGCCCAAAGTCGAGCGGGACGGCAAGAAATACCCTCCCATGGCGAAATCGGCAAACTGACTCGTGGGATGCATTGCGGGCATGGTACTGCGCGCGAGAGGGAAGAGGGCGGTGTGGTCAGCAGAGGGGGTGGTTGAGGAGGATTTGCATGGGTGATGAGGCTGGTGGCGATGCCCTATTTTGAGGATTTGAATTGGGTAAGTGGAGGACAAGGTGATTGGGCATCAACAGGGGGAGTAAGGTGAGATGAAAGGTGATGGTTCCTAGCCGGATGCACCAACAAGGATGCCAAAGCTGAGAATGGCTCAACACGCTACATATAACTAGACTTGTCCAAAGAAACTCATCAATAAATGCTGTACTAAACCCTTCTCAAAAAGCCTCTTCGAGGGGCTACTCTACTCTCATGTGGACGCAGTCTATTGCAGCAATGGCCACTACCTCCTCCTCGCACCCCCGACAGCGCCACTGTCGCCCCTCTCCGCCAGACTGACCACTTCCTGAATACCCGCCGCCTCCTGCTCCTCCTCCAGCGCGGTAATCTCCTCACGGCAGTCCCACCACTTCTCCTCGCTGAGTTCAAACGCCTTGGCCTTGATCTCCTTGATGGCAAGCGTCTCCGGCTGGATGTTCTTCCAGCGGAGGTTTGTCATGAGGATCTCCTGCCACTCGGCTGACGTACGTACAAAGAACTCGCGACGAGATTCAAATGGCTAGATGAAGTAAATCATTAGGAATGAGTTTTATAAACCGATGGAAAGTGAGGGCTCTGGGAATAAGGCTTACTCTTGGATGCGGCAGCCCATCGTCGACCGGCGTGGCAGATGTTTCGGCCTCTTCCTCTTCCGACGTAATCGATGGCGTGGGTGCCTCAGAAGAGACCTCTGATACTTCGTCTTGCTTCTTCTTGCGCTTGCTGGGTGTGTGAAGCTGCTGATCCGGCTCAACTTGATAATCTTCATCCTCATCCTCTTCATCTTCTTCGTCATCCTCGTCCTCGTCATCCTCATCCTCGTCTTCGGACTCCTGAATTATCTTGGTTAGCTCACTATTGTTACACATGAAAAGTTCCAAAAAACTTACGATCCAGTCTTCGACTGGCTTGTTAAAGATCTCCTTGTACCCATCCAGTTTCACAAGATCGATTGCGTAGAGGTCATCAAACGTGAACTCACGGTCTCCCTTTTCAAATGTACCGCCGTAGATGTAGAGAACGTCGTTCTGAACCGTCAACTGAGCATTGAAGCGCATGTGAGGCGGTTCCATGGAAACAGGCATCTCTCTAGCGGGCTTTTCTTCCTCCTCTGGCTCATCGAGCATCTTGTCCAGTTCGATATCGTCGGCGTCTTCCAGAGAAGTTCCAGCCTGGAGTGCCGCCAGCTGCCGTAAGAGCTCCTCCTCGTTTGCTTGGGCACGGCCTCGTCTGCCGACTCGCTGTTCCGACGCATTCTTCTTCTGCTGGCGCGGCTTGCGCGAAGAAAGAGGCATGAACCTGTTTCTCTCAATATTCCATGCGAATAACTGATTGAAGAATTCGCTGTCCATCCCCTCTTCGCTCTGCTCAACGTCGTGCACGCCTCCAAAAAGAATGCCACGGCCCTTGTGATACGCCATAGTAGCGCCAGCGCGGGCAGGAGAAGGCGCATTGGCTGGCTTCTTTCGCTTCTCCCATCGAACGACGGGGGGAGTATTCGAATTTGCTTCGGCCGGGGGAAGAGACATTCTAAGGAAGAAAGAATCTTCATGGACCTTGGGGAGGAGGACGTTCTTCTGCCCTTGAGGCTGGTTTCCCTTTTGCTTCTTCTTTAACTGAACTGTGGCCTTGACTCTTGAGTAGCCTCCGCAGAGCACAGCTCCCTGCTCAGAAGGTAGGAAACTGAAGGAAGAGCGAGCATCTGGTTTGAGCTGAGCAGGCGGAAGAACAGGGCAATGCCAGACGTAGTTGACCGTGTCAAATACCCACAGGTCTGCCAAGTACTTGGTCTGGTTCGAGGTATCCTGGAAGCCTCCAAACAAGATGATGTACTGTTTCCAATAAGTCATTCGGTGCCCACTCCGCGCCGGCGGGCTCTTATCCTTGCCCTTGACCTCAATCTTGGTCCATTCCCTCGTCGCGGGCTCCAACCTCCAGAAATCAGAGTAGTGATGGAAAGTACCCTGTTTAGGCGATGAGAATTCGCCACCGAATAGGTACACATGGTTCGGATTTGAGGCTCTCGTCCAGGCATGGCCAGATCGCGGCAGAGGCGCGTTGGGCGAAGTCACACAGCGCCACTCATCACGGTTGATGTTGTATATGTGCAGATCGTTGTAAAACTGCGCAACCGAACCGTTGAAATACTCCCCTCCGAATAAAAGCAAGCTGTTGCTCTCATGCGGAGACGCCAGAAGCGTGGATGCCGAGCGAGGCTTTGGCGGACCATCAACAACTGTTTCCGTGATCTTTAGAAACTGCTCCTGCTGGCGGCGATACTCTTCCAGCACCTCGTCCAAGTCGACATCCTCCGCATCGCTTCCCTCAAGCTTGGCCGTCTTATTCTTGACCTTTTTCTCGCCCTTGCTGGCCTGCTTGGCTGCCTTCTCGGCCTATATAGAATGCTCAGTCAATACTTGCAGTTTTCATGGTGAAAGATATTTCATGGAGGGGCACTTGGAGGGGTAACTCTCGAGTAGAGATTTCCCCAGTCGGTGCTCACCTTTTTCGCCTTCTTGGCTTCTGTATTCTTCTTCTTATCCTTGGCCATGGTGAAAGTATCTTATTTCTACAAGAAACACAGATGAGATACTCCCAGGCCAGAGGGAGAGAAATGAATGCAATCCTCACTTGGGCGGGTCGCGCTGATTGGAAGAGAGCGCTGGAAAACCCTATCACAGTACGTAAATATTTTATACAGACTGTGCGACATGCTCACTGAGCATCACCACCAATATGCTGCCGCTTGTACTTTTCGTTCTAGCAGCTTTGTAAAGAGTGTTCATTTGAAACTAAAATAAGAATTTATGGCTTTTATTAAAAAAAGAAAACTGCACATTTTTTTTTTGAAGCTGATACCTCAACGGCATGACATTCACAAGGCTGAACTACTATCCATATATCAATGAGTAGTCCTCACATATTCAATCTAAAGTATGATATAAATTCATTAAAAAGCTAAATACAATAAACGAAGAATCTCTCTCTGATCAGGAAATGCAGAAATCGCAAGATGAGACCTTGTGCAATAGGTATGATGCCGCATACCGACTCATAGACTGGGTATAGATTACACGTCTCTCTGCTCATACATTGATAAAAACGCTCATTAATCATGCATAACAGACAAGATGAGAGGTTACTCGCTAGATGCTGATGGCAGCTCTCCAGGAATATAAGCACCCATGGCCTTGCTGGCACCTTCTATGCAATATTGTATCACCTCAAGCTTTTCCCCTTCAGGCGCGAGTTTCGCAATCTGACGGAGGTCGCTTGTCCTTGGAAGAAATAGTAAATGATCCATCTTCTTGTATGCCTCATGAAGCTGACTTAGGCTGTATGGCTGCATCGTACTCAGGTCAAAGATCTCGTCGGTTGTATATCCGGGCCCTCCCCAGGGTGGGCTTGCGAACACCATGGTCGACTGCAAATCAACTCTCAGATCCGGATGCAGCTTTTCTGGAGAATTAACCAATTGATACAGGTAGTCAAAGCTATCACCGAGGACCCAAGTGACTGCGCTAGGATCAACGCCGTATAGTTCGGCATTATGCTGGGCACAAGCAAGTGTCGCAGCATCGCGTTCAATAGCGATGATGCGGTTCCACCTCTCAGAAAGAGCAAACGCAATGGTATTGCCTCCAGCGCCACCAAAGGCATCAATGAGAATGGTTTTCTTTGGATCATAGTGATCCTCAGATAGCTCATACGCGATTTGGCTAGAAAGATGTTAGTGATTGCTATGGAAAGAAGGAAATTCAGTCTAAGCACTCACTTTGCTACCGGCTCGGGAGTGACACCAAACCAAGCGTCATCTGTCATGTGGACTCCTTCGTCATAATATGAGAAGATGGAGTATCTTTGGCTGAAGTACCTGCAGAATCAATCAGCACATTGGATGAAAGGTAAGCAGTGGATAGCGGAAGAGCTTACTTCTGAATGTCCCAAGGGACCTCGTGCTTGCCTGTATAGTGATGGCATTTATCTGTCAATGGAAGCCTTTCTGCTGGTTTCAGCGAAAAGTCGGAGGCCTCCACCTCATCATTGGCGTTGAGACCAGCCATATTATCGCCTCCAACCATCTGACTTTCCTCTGCCAATAATTTGGTCAGGAGGCTCACATCCTCTCTTGCCTGTGGATTCTTTTCTAGAACCTTTCTCGTCAGCTCCCATACAGCCTGGGGAATTTGACCAGCCTGCGGCAAGAGAAGCTGCACGGTTGGCGCATCGATAAGAGGACCGAGTATGTCTCGCGCAATTTGCTGCTCTATTGCTTGTGCGGTCTCATTCTCATCTCCACTCATTTGGAATGACGATGGATTGAGGAATTAATTAGAGTTGTTTCGTGATGGATGGATTAATAGGATGCGAGGTAAAACCCCGTTCACCGATGAAAGTCGTTGATGAAGCCGCTAGAAATGCGGGTGAACAAAACCGCGTCTATTTGTCGCGATGCGAAATTGAGAGAAAGGTCTCAGATTTTACTTTAAAAGGATGGTTTTATCGCCTGAAAACTATAGCATTCCGCGAGTTGTATATACTAATGTTTTGATGTTTGATAATGAGAGACGACGCACCGTGTAGGTCTGCAGATGAATTTCAGGACGAGGCTGAGAAAGTTGAGAGAGCATTAGCGCAACAGGCTCCACTTAAAGCCCACTAGCGCCTTGGCATTTATGCAAGGCTGCCATCTCAAGGGACAGCTTGCGACAAGCTCTCTCTGGGGTGAGGCCAGACGTCACTCTTTCTCTATCAATAAAGATATTCGTAACATCAGCCCCCTCAGAACGTCGCCTTTTCTTCCCCGTTACAGCCACACAGCCTCATATCTATAAACAACTTTGGATTTCAGCCTCGCATAATAGCGGGGAATAATCCCAGCGATCATGTTTAACGCACTCAACCGGTTCATGTCCCGCCTAGATGGCGATGCCCCGCAACGTCAACATGACCGCGACTCGTTTGGCTTCCAGGTGCTGCGAAATACAAATATCGAGCTGCCAATTGAGCCCTGGTTTGATTATATTGTCGGAATTAACGGGAGGCCAATCGTACATACCGATGCCCTGTCGGATTAGCGGGTGACCTGGTGCTGATTGGTGCAGGATAACCCCGACCCGAGCCTGTTCGCCCAGGAAGTTCGAAATTGCGCCGGCGGAACAGTGACGTTCGGATTATGGAGCGCAAAGGTGAATACCTCCCACCGGATCTCAATGAGCGGAAAGAAAAGGAGAAACCTGGAATCTGACGTCGTATAGGGCCAACGCATAAGAGAAATGCACATTCCCGTGCCCGTAGATACCGCATCGCTTGGACTCGCCCTTCAATTCGCACCCATCTCCCTTGCGGCCAATATCTGGCATGTGCTTGATGTACCAGCTAATTCTCCAGCTGATGTTGCGGGATTGTTACCTTACAGCGACTACATTCTAGGCAGCCCAGAAGGCGCCTTACACGGGGAAAGTGCACTTGGCGAGCTCGTCGAAGACTTCATTGGACGGCCTCTCCGATTATACGTCTACAACAACGAGTATAATGTCACGCGCGAAGTCACAATACAGCCCAGCCGGAGCTGGGGTGGGGATGGCGCCCTGGGATGCACTTTGGGATACGGGGCGCTGCATCGATTACCAGCTCCACTGAGTGAACCCGTCAGCGCTCCCGGAGAGACAATGTTTGATGGCGAGTTCAACGAGAAGAGCGCAGGCGAATACATCTCAACAGAGGCCAGCCCTCCGCCGCCGCCACCTACAGGCGGTGACTTTTTGGTACCCGCTCAGATAGTCAGTTCAGCGCCGGTGAGCGCGCCTCCTCGGGGTGGGACGCCGCGAGGTGGAAAGAAGAAAGAGCGGCATCACCCTAATCAATTTATGGATGACTACCTCAAGGAAGAAGAGCAGAAAAGCTTGGCACTGGATAATGCACCCACAGGCAAAGGCACAGGACTACCACCTCCTCCTAAAGGAGCTGGTGGTCCACCAAAGGCTGAGCCCAAAGGAGATGAGGTGGAAGGTAGCGGAGCGTGATAACAACCAGGCTTGTCTTGATATATTTCTGTTAATAAAATGATTCCCTATTTGTTTGGCTAGGACCAAGCTGCTTTTCCCTTTTAAATCCCCGGTAAATGCTATCGGGGAAGCTACCATGTGTATTATACGGCTTACGCCACATGCTTTATCGAATTCGCTGTTCCACCACGTAATCCCATCGGCGCTCAGTTGATGAAGTTGACGCAGAAGAAATGTAGAATCAGACTGCAAACTACATAATCGGCAAATGCTCTGTGACTACCAGTTAGCACAATGATGCATATATTCGGCTCGGCGGATTGCTGGGAGTCGTACCGCTCTGGAGATACCTCTGGGAAATCGCTCTTGTTCGCGGCAGCTGTTTGTATACGTAGCGAGACTAAGCTCCCTGTTAGACCATCTAATCGACCGCGTGGGACATTATGAGATACGAACTTGTCAAAACAAACTGTCCGACAGTTGCTCCGAAACCTGAAAGGAAGGCATTGAACGGCTGCGACGTGAATTAGCATCATGCTTAGTCTTCCAAAGCTATCATGGTCCTAGCTACGCACGTAATTGCCCGCTAGGATGCAGTAGAGGAATTGCAGTGCGCCCACAACGGCGATGAAGACGAGGAACACGTCGATAAGCTTTGTTCGCTGCGGCGTCTCGTTCATGTAATATTGGTAAATGTTCTGCAACACCTTGTCCCAGTTCGCCGGGGTGTTCTTCGCCGACGCCGTGGACGCTGGTGTCGAAGCTGGCTTAGGCTGGGCGAGAGGGACGGAGCCCGCAGCTGTGGTGCTCGATTGGGTGGTCGCAGCAGCCGAGGGGGCCGGCTGAGCTGCGTTCTTCTTGGCGGGCATGGCGGGCGATTTGCGACTTGGGAGACTGGTGGATGTTTGCAAAAGGGAAAAGAGGTTCTTGGTGATATCGATATTCAATGCTTGGAGCACTTAGTCTGATGTGTACTTTGGTACAATTGCGGCCACGAAAGCTCCAATTAGGTCGGCGGGCTGTGATTGGCTCGCAAATCTGGGGACGCCCGAGGATCCACCGCCCATCATTCGTCAGTCGATTTCCGGCCTCACTCGACTCCGAGCGCCGACTGCTTTCGGGACTTAAAAAGACGCCAGCGCTTCCAGCTGGAGATTTATATAAAGCGGACTGCGAGGTGACCTGAAGCTAACAAAGATCAATTTGTAGCTTTTCATAGATACATTCCATCATCATGGTACGTTGATTGTGGCTCAATTCGCATTTCAGTTCTAGTGATTTGGCGGGGCGCAAGCTGACAATGGAATGCTCTCTACCAGTCTTCATCATCTAGCCTATCCAACGCCTCCTTTGTCCTTGCGACTCTCACAGCCGGCGGCGGCGCCTTTGGGTTTGCTAAAACCGGCTCTGTTCCCTCAATTGCCGCTGGCTCCCTGGTTGGTCTCTTGTGTATGTAATTCGTCGATTCCAACTCGAGTAGGAGCGCCGGCGCATTAACCAACTTACGTGTCCTCTTAGATGGTCTCGGCGGATATCGCATCGCCAATGGCCAGCCTTACGGTGTAGAGCTGAGCCTGCTCGCCTCGATTGTCCTGGGAGCTTCGGCTTTTCCTCGAGCTATCCGCCTCAGGAAGCCTGTACCCATCTTCCTGAGCATCCTGTCGGCCTATGGCCTCTTCACCTTTGGCACAGCACTGCGCAAAGCTTAAAGGAGGGAATTTCCGTGTGTTTGTGTAATAATGGATAATGTAGTTGATAAATCCCAACTTTTGATAGTCCCAAATCAACGCCTAGTTTCTTTCAAGCGGTGTTTTGGTCTATCGGTCATGTTCCTTCGTGTTTCATGAAGTAATATATATATATATATAGTACACTGATAAGACGTAGCGTCTATCCTCCCAGCAACTACCTGTCTTATTTCCCCAACGCCGGTTATGAATGATGTAAAAAGGTAATATTGTACAAGAGAGAAAAAGAGGCTTGGGGTTAGGAATGAGCTGAGAATGCGGCATGGTGGAGAGAACGCTGGTATCCATCTCTTAGAGCCCCAGCGCTCGCTGCTCTTCCTTGATCCTCTCGCGCTTTGCTCTCGCGGCAGCTCTGTTCTCGTCTTGTACTTTAGACCGCTGTGCCCGCAGACACCTGTCTACCAAGTCTTTCGCATCGTTGCAAGCGCCTGCAGCCTTGTGCATGAAGCCCTTTGCGTGGCATTCTTCGAGAGCGGCAATGACGTCCTGGCACGCTGGATACCTCTGTTAGAGCAAAGCATGGGAAAATAGGGATTGAGAAACAAATAACCTACCCAGAGCATTCTGTGTATGCAGATGAGGATGCATTTTGGTCCGTATGAGCGCAAGATGGCGGATTTCGGTACAATGTTGCTAGTATGAATGGAGATGAATTATTTCATCAGCAGATGCTGATCTGGAAAAAGCTTAGGCCATAATAGTGCGTCTAACTGGGTCGGCCACTGGGGGGCTTCCCACTAATAGCGATGCCGCCTACAGTGCCGGGAATCAACCGATGCTCAGATAGCAACGGCGCGCTGCAGCCACAGAAACTCTGCCCCTCAACATCACGTATAGTGACAAGCATAGGGATAGCTGGCCTTTCTCTCTCGGCCTCTTTTGTCCATTTCACAGCGGCAGCCATGTCATCATCACAGCAGGTTCCTGCCAGGAAGCAGCAGGGTATGCCCTCATCTCATGGAGATGGTCCCCCCGCCTCAGCCTCATCTCCCCTCGTTTGCCTCATATGTGGTTTTCATTTTCCTAACGACATCCTAGATCTTCAAACAACGTACTCGAATTTCAAAAACACACTACAGCAGATTGCCTCAAAAATCGGTGATATCGAGCAGGAGGCAGAGGAACACAAGTTTGTCACCTTTTCTCTCTCCCTCTATTCTTCTTTTTTTTTCCTTTGCTTTTTTTAAGGCTTCCTCAAATGGGACTCTCACCCCGCGCTATGAAGCCATGTCTCACACCTTCCCTGTTCATGTCGCCCATTTTCAGCCTCACCACAGTCCTATTCATCGCATCACTAATTCTGTTACTATCTTAGGCTTGTTCTTGAAACTTTGGAGCCGCTTTCAGGGGATCGAAAGTGTTTCCGTTTGATTAACGGTGTGCTCGTGGAGAGAACTGTCAAGGATGTGGTGCCTGCACTCAAGACGAACCAGGAGGGACTGAAGAAAGTCCTTGATGATTTAGTGAAACAGTACAAGAACAAGCAGGATGAACTAGATAAATGGAAGGTTCGTGAATCCCACATTTCTGCAAGCACCGTGCTTCTTCCAAAGGTCAGCAGGTAGCTAATCAAATAACGACGCAATAGAAGAAAAATAATGTCCAGGTAGTACAGCAGTGAGGTACACCGCAAATTACTACATTTTATGAAATAAAATAATAAAAAAAGAGAGAAACTACCTATTCAGCCACCAAAAAGCCTAGACTTTCTGTTCCCGTAATGGCCAAACAAGAACCCAACTATCTGATGACTACGACCGGATGAGTGGAATCTATCGGTCATCCTCATTTTCAGATAGTCCCGATGCACTGCTAACACATATCAATGACATCTTGTCTTCTTTGCCAGCATTCAAGCACTTATGCAGCGCGATCCGGCTATACGTGGCCATACCCCTCGACGGCTATACCCAAACCTTGGCGTTCAGGAGATCCTTCATGCCTAGCTTTTCGACCGTTCGGAATTCACCCTTGTGCTGATGGTGCGTACCTCAGTGCCCAACGACATGCAGCCTCAACCTTGCTGCATCCGCACCTTTGGACACATGCGCAGTGCATAAGTGTTAATTACGGCAATGTGGACAAGGATCTATGGGCGCGATTCTGAGTGCTTTCAATACAAGCCTCCTGTATTCATTTGATGGATTCGCAACCCTGAGGGCATCAATGCAAGCCTCGATGCAGACAAATCACTTTACATTGCCAACGGCCCCCAATCGGAACGCCACACCGGCGTCAGCCATGCTATATATCGTACCAACGAGTATGTTCATCACCGAATCTGAGCGAGCATAGGCTGTTTGGGAGACAGATTTTTTTTTTCGCACATGTGTCGTCCCTCTCGGAGAGTTCGTCACTAATACATATGCATTAGTCCAGATGAGAATTCCCATGGCCAAGCGACGGGCTATCATAGCCATTCTTAATTAATCAGACTGCAGATTGTCACCCCCCTCCCCCTCCATTAATATCATATCGATATTTGAGAATCGCCCAACATATAGATGAGAATCTTTAAGGACATACAGGGAGACCCATCTGCAAGGTGTCAGCCCGGCCTAATGCAGGAGTGGGGTTGCTCACTTCATTTTCATATTTCCCCCTCCTTGTGGCTCGTATGTTCGCTCGTGACGGCTCGTCCAAAGCGGTTTTCCAGGAAGAAGCGTTGAATCGTTTCTGGAATGTTACGTCGCCAAGCCGGAGTGGGACAATAAAGTCCAGACGCAAGTGAGAGTGTAAAAAAAAAAAAAAAAGGCCGCTAGATATGCATTCATTGAGGCTAACTTATGTGCCTTGGGTAACCACAGGGGGGGCTACTAATAGCTAGTAGCGGATACTAACATGAAGCGATTTCTGCGAACTGCAGCTGTGGGTGTTCCAAATAGTTTACGAGTACTCCGTAGTACTATTGCAACCCATCAGTAATGGGATGGCACTTACCGCCATTATGCATTGTTCACATCTGCCGTGCAGCGAGCCAGCCGTTTTGGAGAGAATCCATGCCAAATCGTGATTGCATGGGCTCTCTCTCTCTCCGTCTGCTTTTTTTAGAAAAAGGGTGAATTGGTGAAGGAAGAGAATATATGCGCAGGTAATTATTAATTGGGCTTAGCTTGCCTGCGGCATTCAACCCCAACAGTTACAGATACGCGGCCGGTTGATTACTGTATGCACCGACGAAACGGATGTTTATGCTTCGTGCCCAAACTAGGCGTCAAGCCAGCTCAGCAGCCAGCCATCCATCCATCAAGCAAGCCGGCAAGCCATCCTTCCGTCTGGCCATGCACAGGGATATGGGTAGCATGGAGGCCGAGGGCGTTTTCCTCGCTGCCCAATCAACAGGCGGATTTTACCTGTGATGGAAATCAATGGTAATGACAAGGAACCGTGAGCAGCACGGAGGGATATTGTTTTAAATCGCTCCAGCAGAGACGAATGTCGTCTTCTCAGAGGCTACCACGAAATGCATGTAGCCGTCTCTGGCGGATCTGTACCTGGCGCAAAAAGAACCAACGGGCAGGCTGTTTTGCGCCGGCGGCGTCACGATTGGCCCAGACCACTGCCCAATGCCCGAGTGTTTGTCGAGAGCCAGCTCGTGGTTCGTGGCTGCTCGGCGTCGGTCACCAGCCAACCACTGGGCAGACATTAAAATGCGGCCCAATGGGTTGACAACTCGTTTTTTGGGGGCCCAACTCTCAGCCACCGGGTTCCTGAGGGAGAGGCTTGCCTTAGCGGGCACAGCCCATGGCCTGCGAGCCATTGTCAAATGAGCAACTGCAGTAGCCCACCATCCCGGTACCGTCTTCGCGGGCTGGCTTGCAGTCCTTTTGCGACGACGACGTCACAACCACGAGGCTGGCCGTATCACGGAATACCGCAGCCCAGGGTAGCCGGTACAAGGGTACCGGCGTCTGTGCTGCCGTGTCAGGGCAGGGGTGAGAATTCTGGATGGGAACTCTGCTCAATTTCTTATGTGGCCTTTGCCATCCAATGCTTTGCTCTTCTCCCGGTGGAGGCAAATCATCCGAAGGAATTCCAGCTGATGGATGACACGATGAGGACAGGACACCGCGGATAGCTGCTGTAACACACCGCCTCTGATGATGACTTGGTACTACCACCAATCCATCCCTCCATCACCCCCCTCAGCGTTTTAGCTCAGCAAAAGAGGCCCTTGGATGAGGGATCATCAGTCGTAGGCTGATTGTTGACCGTAATTAGAGCTCACATGAGATGCCCCGGACTGGAAATATGCCACGCTGGGATGCGCGTGTTTGTGGTCTGGTGATTTGGGCGCATACATGGGCGGTGGGCCTGCCGTTTAATGGGATTTTTTGTGATGGGGAATGCTGCTTCAATTGCTCCGTACCTAGGTAGGTATGATGCATATTCGACTGCCAAGGTTAGTAGTAGTACGTGCCTTAGCACTTTACCAAGGAAGCAGTAAGATGGCTCAATAAATGCTGCTCTGAATATAGCAATGCCGTCGTTGGGTGTTGATACAGGAGGGTAGGATGTTTCTTGTCTATTAGAGTAATATATTTGATGAGATTCAAAGGCTGTTCATAACACTATTCTACTCCGTGGATGGGTCCTTGTCGATAATGATGATGACCAGACAGCTTTTCTTGGGGGCGGCCTAACAGCACATACTGAACAATACCGAGCATTCACGTAGCCAAGTACTCTCAGCTCAGCTTTCGATACCCGCTCTGCTAGTACAGATCGAGAAGCCTAAGGTAGCTTGGTGCTGGGCAACACTGGCCGCTAATTTAGCGGTAGCTCGACACACAATGGAGTATGAAGCAGTACTTTGGACATTTGTTTTCCTACTATCGATAAACCTGCAAAAGGCTGTCACTGCAGCTGTGCCCATCCAATACCTTGCCTTAGTACCGGGCTAGCTTTGCAAAGTACTGCGCTACCTCGCCGCCAGGTTCCCGCTGTTATTTCGGCCGACAACATTGCGCCTGCTGTCGACCACTAGCCTCGTCCTTCTTTTTCCTCTTTGCACTCCACCTTCATATGCACCCACGCCAGCCGCAGAGCAAACAGCTCAATACACCCTCCCGCGCGTATCCAGCAAACCGTGAGACGCTTCCCAGACTACCCCCCCGGGAGCCTCTTGTTCTGACGCAGTTGACCAGCGGACCTACGACCCGGAACCCTGCGCTATCGTGTAACTTCGCCGCGCCACCGCAATCCGTGCCGTTTACAGGCGTGAAGGCCTCGTCCGTCCAACGCGCACTCCCCTCCGTCGCCGACCTCATCACTGCCGCGGCGCTTGTCGTCCGGGCCGTAATCCTCGAAATCATCGAGATCCTTGGCGTCTCGATAGGCAGAGAGAGAAGCCAGAGCTGAGGAAGCTGTGCTTGATCCACCCACGCCCTTTGTGGGAGCGCTGCTAGGAACAAAACTGTTTTTGTTTTGTTCCCCTCTTCCCAATCGACTGGAAGCTCTTTTGCGATTGCGGGCCCTGTTTTTT
>PXNZ01000062.1:0-12926 GCA_003012085.1 Trichoderma brevicompactum
GGCTACTGCTTGTATTACTCGAAATGGAATTTCTCGCTATTGCACTTTAGCTTGGTGAATCTCTGAGATCCTTGCGGATTGCGGGCTTGGATTCGAGACAGCTGCCAGTTTTGGTGAACCCCAGGCTTGTCAGTAAGCAAAGCAGGTCGAGCCGATTCTTTTTTGAGACTTTTGTGCGTCCTGTTCGGGTACTCTTTCCCCTCCGAATTAAACAGGCTGATGGCAAAGGGATAGAAAGGCGCCGTCGTTGGAATACTAACGGCACGGAGTAATCATGATGGGATAAGATTGGTGCAACATCAAGGGTTGCTCAAACTGGCGTCGATTGGAGGAGCTTGCCCTATTCCCACCGCCGCCAAGATGTGTCTAGCAGCAAGTCGCAGCGCGAAACGCAGAGCAGGACGCAGGCTTCCAGCTGCTATTGGATAGCTGCCTCACCTGTCTCACTGTGAACAAGATAGATGGCTGCGAGAGTTTTTCATTGGAGTTGGGGATTCGAGCTATCAGTGATGCTAGCATGATGCGTACAAAGCGCCCCCTTACATGGACTCTGCCTTTGCGGCTACGTGAAAGATTGATTGGGAGTTGTGAATGTTTGCTTGAGTCACTTTTTTACCCCATGTCTTAGCAAGCTTCCCTGCGCATGAGCTATCATCAAAGGAGGCTGTATGGAGTAATAGCGCACAGGTTATACGAAGAATTTCGGACGTCGATCAAATAGGTCGCCCTAACCTAGAGAATATTACTAGGATGAGGTGGGTGAAAAATATGCAGTATTCATACAAGCATTCGTCTTTACGAACTTGTACGGATGATGCCATCTAGTCCAACTTTTTCACTTATTCCTCCTTTTGCTATTCATCGTGTTTGTCCTCCCTGCCGTAAGCCCATACGTACAGTATCTTCCGAGGGCGTAAACCGCGAACTCGATGCATGCCATGCCATGCCATGTCATGCCGACGTGCACGTCTCACGTCACACGCAGGGCACTACTACTACTCTGTCCATCTCGCAGAAGACCATCGTCCCAGAAGCGCCGATCTTGTGCACGAGGCGCGCGCGCGGGGGATGCATGAACATCTAAGACATCAGATCGAAAATCAAGATCTGGACGTGCGCTAGTGTAGGACGCAAGCAGCAATCAGTCCACAGTGGGGTTTTTCTTTCTTTCTTTTTCTTTCTTTATTCACTCACAGGAGGGAGTGCTTTACTCTGCGACTAACTGCATTTCTAACCAAGGCTGGCTTTTCACACAAGTGTCTCACGGTCTGTGCCCGGATTGGAGAGGCTATACAAGTCTCATTAAAACTAATCAAATGTAATGTATCATATAACATCATGTCATGCCATCGTCACACCCTACACCTGGAGTATCAAAAAGTTGTTGAGAGCCGTCGCATACATCGTTCTCCCCCTTCAATGCCATACAGCCCCTGGGCATCCCCCCTTCCCCGCCTTCCAACTGTCCATGCTCAGCCCTTGGAGGCATTTGACAATCCCGACGCAGAGTTAGAGGGAGCCGCTGCCGACGTTGCGGTTGACGTTGTTTGGGCCGCCTTGGGCTTCCTCCTCGCTGGCTGATACACGTCGTTAAAGTTCATGGCAACGCCCAGGAACCTCATATCAACATCCGGTTGGTATGCTAAATCTCCCAACAGAATCTGCAGCCTTGTACGGAATGAAGCACCAAGATGCCGTAGACGTTCCTGCAGGGCGGGAAACTCTGACGGTACATTGTCGGAGGATGAGAGGCCGCCATCGTCGTCGCGGCGCGTCATGTTCCGTAGCTCTGCCTCCTGTCGCCGAGTGTACTCTGAGCTGGTCCATCCATAAAGCCCGACGACAGTGTCGCGGTAATGAAGCATAAAACGTAGTATCTCGCTGAGCTGGTCGAGGTAGGTTGTCTTTTCTTTATTGTCAGAAGGATGGTGTCGTAGCTTCGGCCCAAGAAGGCCCTTGTGGGTGATATCCTCGAGGTACCGTCTGTGTGCTTCGATAACATCGTCCAGCGTGCAGTCTTCCTTCCGGATCCGCTTCTGGAGCTCTCCCCACGACGACTCAATCACTTCGAAAAGGATATAGTACTGCAGCTGCCCTACAAAATGTATCATCTCCGCGAGCACGCCTCGTGTTGACTTCCATGTCTGCACCACCACCTGATTGGGGCTTTGTAGCACTCTTCTTGATCCCGTCATGCACTCCCTCCATGTCGATAGAAGCACAAACTCCACCCGCTTGATTCGCCATAGAAAGTTGAACACTTTGAGGTATTGCCGGTTACCCCATTCGGTGACAACTACATCTACGGGAGCATCAATCTTGTATTCTAGAGTAAAGCAATCCCAGCCAATGTCTCCATGCGACAGCTGAAGCATTCGAGCATCCAATCGCCGCAGAACCTCGGGAGAGTCGTACTGAGCGTTTGAGCCGCGGATTGCATGCTCCAGCTGGGCTGTAAGTGTGTGTCGGTATTGTGAGCCTGAGGGGCGATCTAAGTTGGCGGCTAGGGATTCCATGAGCAGGGCAATAAAATCGCCCTGTCCCAAGAGGATATAGTCCTTCAAAGCCTGGAGGTGGACGAAGAGGCGGAACTTGGTCTCCATCAGGTCCATTAATCGCTTCATTGTTGTCTTGTATGCTTCGTCAATCCACACCTCCACAGTTGCCGTGTCTCCATACCGTAGCTCCTTTGAAGCGGCCTTGGAGTAGTCTTCCACCCACAGGGAATCCCCGCAGCTGTGCCGGATAAAGTTCAGCGATTTACCAATAAGGAATATCTTCTGAGCAAACTCTTGTGAAATGATGCTCGGAATCATGTCCTGGGCTATCTCATACTTGTCTTCCCAAACATTACCCTTGATTCTCAAAGTGTCCTGAGTGTCGGTTTGCTCCCTAACGAAGAATTCGAGGGATGGGTCTGACAACTCTCCATCATAAATCCAGTGGCGAAGGATACCGTACCATGGTCGAGTGAAGCTGCCCAGCAGCCGTTCCGCGAATGCGGCGACCACGGGATCTCCATTGGAAGAAGCAAAGCTGTGTATCAAGGAAATAAGCTGGCCACCCTTTTTATTGTCCGACTCTTCTGCAATGAGGGACATGAGTCTCAGTCCCATTGTAGCCTCTCGTGTCCATACCACGCATCTTTTTAATGTGACACCGGTCTTTCCGATACCCCCTCTTGGTGCAGATTCATCCAAAGAAGATAGTGCCTTTCGTATCTGGCCCTCCAGGGTCGCGACCAATGTTAGATATGATCGTAGTTCATTGCTGATCGCAGATCGTAGGCTCTGGGCCAAAAGACCGTTTGCGGGCGTTTGACAGAAAGCATCGAGGCGTCGATAAAGCAAAGAGGGCTCGGCCAGAGTATGCAGAATAGATATTAGGGGCAAAGGAAGTGTGGCTGGAAGCTTCAAAATATCGTCTTTCGCAAAAGGGAGGGTTGTGGATGATACGCCTTGAAGTGTGAATGGAAGGTCTCGGAGAATGGCCGTCTCCGACGGTTCGATTTCCGCGTAGTTGCTAGATAGCAAAGCTGACTTGACCGACACGTCCCTTTTCACTGGCTCACTTTGTGGCTGTCTTTCCTCCACACTGCGTTTCTGTTCCTTCGGCGTTATCTTATGCGGTAGTTCTTCTGGCAGTGGAGCCTCTCCCATTGGGTCGTCTTCTATTCTCGTTAGGGGGATAGACTTCGAGCGAGCCCTGGCACGCTTTTTTACTGCATCTCTAGCAACAGCTTCCCGGTAATTCGAAGAGGAGGGTTGGATTATACTGAGAGGAGGAGGAGGAGCCTTGGGATCAGGTGAATCGGCCAGAGCATATAAGAGGTATAGGATTGCCCATTTTGACTTGAGGACAGGAACTGCCAGCAGTCTTGAGTATAGGTCCGAGAATCTTAGTGCATGGGAAGGGTTGCTCTGAATGAGCTTTCGCTTGATTGAGTCGGCCGCCCGGTCGACGTCAGACAAGATGTCAGGATCAGGTGGACTGCATAAAGCCTCCGTCAGCATGCTGAGCTTCGAATACATAGTCAACACCAAATGTACATGTATCAATTTACCTGTTTATAATAGCTCTGACGAGTTCATGGCTCAGATTATATCGTGCTTGCCAGGAGTCCTGGCCTTCGTTTGGGCCTCTGGAGGGGACAATTTGGGTTATCAGATTGTCAAGTGCATTAGCGACGCGATCTGGTGCCATGGCTGCATTGTTGTGACCAACGACGACTTGATTTCAAATTGCCCACGAACAGGAGGATGAATGAAAAGAGCCGTCTCTGGGGGGAACAAAGCGATCTATGGCCGTTTTTTGTGGTGTCTCAAGTCGAAAGAGAGGCTGCCGTAGACGCGCAGAGGACGCGATTAGAAGGCCTATAAAGTGGGATGTAACAGTTGCTATTTCCGGCGGGGAGGTAGCCGTAACCTAGAGCACCGGCGCCCTTGGGTGTGACGGGGGGTACCGGATACTTCCCTCGCCGCTCTTCAGTGCCAGATCCCTCTGAATCCGTCACTCTTTCGGCAAAATTTCGACTTCACTCCAACCATTGACCCTTTCCCACTACGCCAGCAGGAAGAGCACAGAACAATCCGCCATCAACTTTACGGCCTCACAATGCCTTTTTCATCAAGATAATTGCACGGCAGCGATCGCATGGTATCTCTGATTCCGTTTATCAACTCATGATTTTTCTCGCGCGTCGCGCGCCGCTCCATCGCCGCACGCGACAACTCTAGTTGTCATTCCGCGATCCACGATGCCCGATATCGACCCCGCGGCCTTGAGCCGCCCATCTGTCAGCGTTTCGACACCCATCCTATCAACAAAGACGCTTACAGTTACTGCGCCGGGCTCCACGAAGGCTGTCAAGACCAGCCAGATAATACCCTCTCGAATTGACCTCGAGCCGCTCTATACAGCCCTAAAAGCCGCCATTAGCTCCGAGCAATGGCTTATATACAAAGAATCTACGACGGAGTTTCTAACCGGTATGAGCCACCAATTTTTTTTCTTTGGCATTAAAACTATTATCACTTTTGAATCATTGCCAATTCATCAATCTATCAAACCGGCTGTATGCTTATTAACTGATATACTAGGCCGTCTAAACCAAGCCGAATACTCTAGTCGAATCGATCCAATACTGTCATCACCGACGGGAGAAAAAGATCACCTACATAATCAGCTTATTGCAGCAATCTACGGCAATGTCACCCGGGAGATGCCCGACCTTGGCCTTGCGCCATGGGTTAGTGCAAATGACAAGCCCACGACGACAACGGGCAGTAAACCTGTGTCGGGTGACGCAGCGGAGCGGAGGTTAAAGGGAGAGGTGATGCAACTACCCGCACGGGATCGACGGCGCATCAAGGAACTCACACAAAACGAGGTTGGTTCTTGTCAAGCTTCTTTTGGCTGTTGTCCACTCGCTGACCAATTCTCCAAAATAGTATGATCCCCACGAGAGCTTGGCAAATATGTTCACGGAGGCGCACCGGAAACCATCGGTGGCAGCCGATGTGCCCCCCAGTGCGGCTGGCGGCATCAACAACATGAGTGAGTGGATTGCCCAAACCTTTGAACTTATAATTTACTTTTTTCCTCCTAACCTTTGCTCCAGATTTTGACCTGGAAATCCGAAAACGATATACACAGCCTCTCGCCGTGGAGTCTGGCGAGTTTCCTGATATGGGTCTAATAACGGGACGAATGCTTCCTTTCTGTTATGAGGCAGGGCTTGTTAATGGCCATGCACCTGATGCATCGCAGCTCATGTCCGTTGCTACCGAGACGTTCATCAAGGAAGTCTTGACACAAATCTTCAGTCGCACCCGAAGTAATGGACCTGGTGACTCAGGTAGCGCGGGCTACGGAGTTGGCACAACATGGGTACAGACGCATAAATACAGACGGCAACTCCATCGCGAGGAAGATGCTGCACAGAGGGGCGAGATTACTCGAGACAAAGGGGGATTATTGCCAATCGAATCCAAAGCCGCCAGTGAGAGAGGCCCGCTGGGTATAGCAGACGTGCGGGTCGCCTTGGAGATGGCAGATTCAGGAATATCCCAGTTCCCAATTGTTACGGCGCAGATTCTGTACGGCTACCGGGAAGGCGAGCTCGAAAACTGGAAAGATTACACCTGGGCCAACGGCGAACCCCCGGCGCAACAAGTCGAGGAGCTCATAACAAACGGCGACGCAGAGCTCGCCAACGGCGCGCTTCCAGATGCAATGGACATTGACAACGAGATATGGTGGGAGGGAGCAGAAAACCCAGACATGGACATGTTGGACAATGTCTTGGACTCGTGCCTTGCCGTCGGATCATGAAGAGGGAGATACGAATTTGCCTGCTCATTGGCTGCCGGTCCTGAGCGAGACACATTGACGGCAACGCCGAATAGAACACTCCCCCCCCAAAATGCCATAGAGGAGGGGGGGTTTCAAGAGTAAGCGGCTTTGGATAGATTAAGTGGTCTGACAGGGCACCTATCACTATGGAAAGCCGGGATTTTGACAGGACATCCACACCAGATAGAG
This sequence comes from Trichoderma brevicompactum, assembly GCA_003012085.1. Classification (NCBI taxonomy): domain Eukaryota; kingdom Fungi; phylum Ascomycota; class Sordariomycetes; order Hypocreales; family Hypocreaceae; genus Trichoderma; species Trichoderma brevicompactum. The sequence continues at coordinate 6,544 of PXNZ01000062.1, forward strand.
TGGATGGATCGCAGCTGTGTCGGCAGGGTGCAGCCTTGAGTGTCAGTGTCAGGTGGATACTACTGCAAGACTTTGGCTACCCCTGGATAACCTTTTTTTTTCCTTTTTTTTTCCTTTTTTTTTTGCTGTTTTGTAATATTGCCATACGGATGGGGTTTGAGACGGCGTTGCCGGGCTACAATTATATTCGCTACAGCGTTGTTTTGTTTTATTGGGGGGAAGGAGGGACTATACGGTTGAATTTGTTGGTCTCTATGAATTGTATTTGTATGGAACGATACCCTAGTTGAAGGGGCAAAGGCAAAGGACCACGAGGCAGATGGCCCAAACGGTATGTACATACAGATGGATGGATGCGCTGCAGAGAGCAGGTGGTTCTACACGTACATTCCAGAGCAGCACGTCTTGTTAGCTGCCGGAGTAGGCGTCTTACCTATTATATTCATGATAAGTACTGAGCAGTAGGTTCGTAGTATTAATGCACACAAAAAATAGACCAGGAAAAAAAATTCATCCAAGTGAAGTCTCTTGACTCAAGGGCATCGCCGTACTACGTAAGCCCCCCGATGAAGCTGACAATTGAGTTGGCTCAAGTCTGACCTGGCGAGGACACACTACCTCCAAGATACTATTGGCCTATCAGACAGGACTTTCCAGAGCACTAGAATCTACTAACTTACTCCTGAACTTCGGCCTGGTGACCACAAAAAGCAATCTTACCATATCGCCACCGAGTAGCCACGACGTCACTAACAGCCGGCAGATGGATGGTACTCGATACCCAGTGCATATAGGGTTGCAGCGCGCTGTAGAGGCCGGCCACAGCTAAATGACGCGGATCGCAAGAGAGGAGATGAATCATGAGAAGATGCAGTTTTTCAAACAATAAGATAATACCAAGACGCTTTGTAAGAGTCATGGCATGATTTTTTTTCCCTTCTTTTAATATCCCTCCTCCTTCACGTTTTAAGGTCATCTCCGAAAGGACAACCACACAAGCAGTGTGGCGCGCCACTTGCAAGCGTGCCTTACTTTGTACTGTACGGAGTACGCCGTGCCAATCGCGCGAATACCGTACGAAACTTGCACCTCCTGTATTAGGTGCTCCCCTAGTGTGAGCTTTTTTTTTTTCTCCTTACACGTGCTCTGCGTTTTAGGGAGCTGCAGAGGACGTTGATGCGCGCTGGAATCCCCTCGTGTCAAAGATTAAGTGCTTACCTTGTCAGTTTTACTCGTAAGACGTGCACGCTGAGGGATTATTGCTAGTAGTCATAGACGAAGTAGAATGTATCTTGTGTGTCTGTGAGATAAAAAAAAAAAAAAGTTCACGCGCCTTTGTTCGGGCCTGGTACCTAGAAGCTTAGATCCAGGGCCCTGCCCACTAAGAGAAGGGCGCGTGAAAGGTCCCGAAATGAGATATTCAATAGCACCACTGCCACGAGATGAAAGCCCATGCAAGTACGGGGTGCTTCTTGTTGCTAGTCATGTACCGGACAGGGTTGGGTAAGACATTTTGAGATTGTGCTGCCTGTCGCCTGAACTGAGCGAGCGAGAGAGAGAGAAAGAGTCACCTCATGGTCAGCGGCGTGAATGCGGGAAGGAGGTCTTCTGCTCATTTGCGCATTTTGCTTTTATTGGTACGCGCATAAGCACCTACTACCTTTAGTAGGCTCTTGGAACCTGGGTCAGGAGATAGGAGTAGTAACAGATAGCCGCGATGTCAAGGTAGAGGTTGCGATAGGATACGTTGAAGTATACGTTTCGAAAAAAAAAAAAAAAAGAAAGAAAGAAAAAGAAAAAAGAAAAATACGGAGCTGTACCTGCGTCGGTATCAGAAAGCACCTTGCTGGGTGCCAAACTCTACGGGTGGCCAACGACCACTAGAAACCCGCGATTCACCTCCATGAGCTGCAAGCTGCAGTGGTGCAGAAGCAGCAGCAGCGACCACAGCCCTGCACAGAAGCCAAAGAAGCCCTGACGGAACAGCGTAGGGAAGGGTGGAGCTGAGGGGTTGGGGCCCTCAAGTGGCCCGTGCGACGCTTCTAGAAAGCTTCCGCAGGCCCTTGCCTCGCTGGCTCATCCCAGCCATAGGCCGCCTCCTTCGCCGGCTCCCCCACCTCTGCATTCTCTCGACAGGCGCAGCTAATTTGCCTTTTCGGATGCCCTTCATTTCAACTCGACAAGCTGGGTCGTGCTCCCGCCCGCTAGAGCCACTCGTAGTTGCTGCTTAGTGCTGCCTTGAACTGAACTGAGCTTTTGTGGGTGGCCATTGCTTTGCCATCGCCTTCGCCCGCCGCCCGCCATCGCCGCCACTGCTGCTGCTGCTACTTGGCCCTTTCTTGTCGCCAACCAAGTTAAAGTAGGTACCTACGTTGGTAGCACCGCGCCTCTCCCCCGTTTCTGGCCTTAGGAACAAGCTCAGAGCTCAGAGCCTTTTTTCCCCAACTTTTTCATCACCACTGCACTCCATTCGCATCCTCAATCTCATCAATCACAGCATCGCCAACCGCCGCGAGCATCATTGATCCCGGGCCTGGCCCACAATCCTCATTCTTCAGCGTCACCTTTTGGCTCGCCGTCCCTTCTTCCCCACGTCGTCTTCCGCTTCGCCCTTCTAGGCTCGGCCCCTCTTCTCCTTTCGTTTGCCCATCTTCCGTCCTTGTCGATCCAAACGCACGCCTGGTCTGGCGGGAGCCTGTCCCACGACCCCTCCTCAGTCCCCTCGTCTCCTTCGCGCGCCGCCGCCGCCGCCGTTCTTCTCTCATCTCCTCATCTAATCTTGTCCTGCTCTACCGCAGCCTTGTCCTTAATCCTCGCTTGACTCTTTTTGCGCCCCCGCGCCGCGTGCTGCCAACAACGACAGGATCCGGCTTCCCCTCACTGCTACTGCTGGTAGGTTTTGAACAAGTCTCTTTTGTTTTCTTTCTGTCGTTTTCTCGTTTTTTTGTTACGACATCTGCTCCAAGACGGAGGGGGGAGGTTGGTCCTCGGCTGGAGTGGTAGCGTGCTGGTGACGTTTCGGCCGCCACCTTTTGCTCCAAGCAACAGCTTCCCACGGAACGAAAGCTGTCTGTCGGCTGTTATTGCCGCTGTCACTTGTCTCCGTTTGTGTCTCGTTTGCCGCCGCCTTGCACCCCCGTCTCGTCGGTTTGTCATTTTCTCTTGATTTCATCTTTTCTTCTTCTTCTTTCCCCTCTCATGCCTGCCCAACCATTGCCATGCCGCCCGATCGGGTGTGCTGGCAAGCCCTTGTCCTTGCTCTCCCTCTAGTCGTTCGCATCTCGGCCTCCCCGGTACGACGCCGTCAGGCCTGGGGGGCGTGCAAATGCCTACAATTCTCAGCCCTGGTCGATTGGCCCCTCTGTTTGAATTTCCCGTCCTCTCTTCTGCGATGGCGGGCCACCCGGTTCTGCACCCCGGCCGCCTGGTAGCGTGCTGCTAATTATCGTCGCGCAGCTTCGCGGATACAAAACGGCTCTACATCCCAGACCCGCTCCCGCGCAAGCTGTAGGTCCAACTCACTCCGGTCATTACCTTTTGAAATACGCTCTTTCTTCGAGTTGCTTCTTCTTTTTTCGAGTTTTACGTCATATCTGTTTAATATCAGCCATCATCCAAGCCCTTCATAGGTCATGTCTCTACCAGAAGCTTACCAACATGAGATCCAAGCTCTCAACAGGCAGGTTCTGCAAACCTGTCCTTCCGATATCCTGCAATTTTGCGCCGACTTCTTCAACTCGCGACTAGCTTCCGAACGAGCTGCGAGCATTTCCATCTTCCGCGATCGAGGCACTCCGTCGCCAAGATTCTCTCCATCGCCGACCAGCCACTTTGGAATGATGTCCAGTCAATTTTCGAGCCCTTTTGGGGCCAACGCCAACCCGTTTGGCGGCAGCACATCGCCGATGTCGTCCAGCGTGATGCATCGCGTTGTTGAGGAGGATGAGAGCGACCATTTGGCCCCCGGCGCCCCCTTGTTCTCAGGAGCATTTGGGGGCGACGCATCTACCGAGGCTCCACCGACCATGAGAGCCCCCCCTACCACCGATAGCTATCCAGCCCAGTATAACTTTGGACGTCGGACGTCCGTTTCAGCGGAGTCCCTGAAGCCAAGCGCCGACAGCTACGATAACTGGACTCCTCCGTTTACCGAAAAGACTCCCGAGCAGATTGAGCGGCTTAAACATGCCATTGAGGGAAACTTTCTCTTCAACCACTTGGACGATGAACAAAGCGCACAGATTTTGGGGGCGCTTGTAGAGAAGCCGATTCCCGCCAGGGGCATCAAGGTAAGTTGGGCCAAAATGGAGTAGAGTGGTCTATCGCTTCAATTACTAACTGCGCGACAACAGGTGATTAGCCAAGGAGATGCCGGCGACTACTTCTACGTTGTTGAGCGAGGCTCATTCGATGTCTACGTCAACGCCTGTGGGTTTATTGAGCCCGGACCAGATGGCCTGGGCAACAAGGTCAGCACTATCCAGGCCGGTGGCTCCTTTGGCGAACTTGCTCTCATGTATAATGCGCCACGCGCCGCAACCATCATCTCGGCTGAGGGAAGCTGCACCCTATGGGCCTTGGACCGAGTGACATTCCGTCGCATCCTAATGGAGTCGACATTTGCTCGGAGACGGATGTACGAAAGTTTCTTGGAGGAAGTTCCCATTCTCTCTTCTCTCACTCCCTATGAACGATCCAAGATTTCGGATGCCCTTGAAACGCAAAAGTTTGCACCAGGAGACGTCATCATCCACGAAGGCGACCCTGGCCACTCCTTCTACCTGCTTGAGAGTGGCGAAGCGGACGCATACAAGGGAAATGAAAAGGTCCTACACTACAAGAAGGGTGATTTCTTTGGCGAGCTGGCGCTGCTCAACGATGCTCCACGTGCCGCTAGTGTCGTGGCCGCGTCGGACGTCAAGGTAGCTACGCTGGGGAAGAATGCATTCCAACGGCTCTTGGGTCCCGTCGAAGGTCTCCTGAGAAGGACAAGATATCAGGGCGTCAAGACTGGCGTGGAGGAGATGGACCCCCTACACACGGAGTAGGCTGCTGATGAAGAAGCGAGCATCCTCACGCGTGCCTGTGAGTTTCTCGTTTTCGAAGGTGTATGACGTGTGCACGGGGCACGGGTATAGGTTCAAGCTGTGGTGATGACGCCAGCGGTTTAAGAGGCAGGATATTCTGGACACGAAAAAGGTACCGAGCATAGATGGGCTCCACAGATCGGTTCTATGGGAGTGACGGGAGCGGGCTGAGGCATTGGCAAAAGGGTTGCATTTTTACATGGCCGATTGCGAATTCGTGCAAACGACTGCTCGCTTTAACGGAGGCCCTATATATCGGGGCGCGGCTTACCGGCGTTTTCGGGACTTTTTTCACTACATCTCCACCCCTCGCTTTTTTTTCCCTTTGAGAGAAACATGTCTATTTGAGCAGATACCTTGTTTGATACCGTTATCAATGCGACTAATATCTCTAAGGGCTGATTTGGGGGGGTGAATCACTCATTCTGTTATTGCTGTAATTCCCTTTTCCCCATCCTACTTTCTTTATTTGTTACAGGAAAAGAATATATTGTAATTCATACGAAGATCTCAATGTACTTTATGTTTATTACTAGTCCAATGGCAGAATTTTACGCCAGCTGTGCTCCCTTGATATGTATCGTAATACCATGTGATGATTGTGAACATCTATTGACCCTTTCCCTAACGTGAATAAAAAGCAGAAAAGAAAAAGAAGAGAGGTAAGCGAGGAAATAAAAGAGGAATAGTTGAGTTGTACGTTTGCCTCCCCGCTACCGCACAGGATTCTCAGCAGCGCCGACCCTATCCCTCAGCTCTTGCCGGATCTGCTCCTTGAGTTCCTGGACGGCGATTTCGGTCTCGAGGACCCTGCCGACGCCGGCGCGCCAGGTCTGCTCCAGGCCTTGCATCTCAGCCTTTACGTCGTTTTGGCGGGATGCGCGCGCGGCGTTGAGGATGTCAATTTCGCGCTTCGTCTCGGCGAGGTCGCGCTCTAGGCCGCGGAGTTCGTCCTCGAGGTGGTAGTTTGAGAGGAGCCATGCGTTGCGGCCGTGGGTGTCGAGCAGCTTGAGGTTCTGGGCGCGGGAGGAGAGGTAGGAGGAGGAGACGAAGGCGTTTGCGAGGGGCTTTCTCAGGGCGTCGACGGAGGAGGACGTTGTCCTCCGGGTCCGGGGCTTTGGGGGGATCTCCTGCGCCTCGTAGCGGGAGAGGTCGAGGGTTTGGGAGGGGGTTGAGGATGCGACGCGGGCGAGTTCTGCGGCGATGGCGGGGGAGAAGGACGGTTCTTGTTGTCCGTTTGGTTGTGAGGGGGGAGGGGAAGGGGTGAAGGTTGCTTGTTCGGCGGAGATGAGGGCG
>PXNZ01000063.1:0-69541 GCA_003012085.1 Trichoderma brevicompactum
GGCTAAGTCGCGCCAGCTGTTCAAAAACAGAGCCATGGCCGTGTCTGTTGGCTCTCAAGCAAGGCTGATGAAAGTCGCCCCGCGTGGCGATTGGCTTGACACCAAGCCCTCAACACAAAGGGCATGTGCTTGGTCAAATAGTCATGAGGCAGGCTATTTTTATCCCTCCCCTATTCCCGAACCTTGGTCGGGCGGGCACGGGTTACTCTAAATTAGACAATAACTGTTTTGTGCAGAAACAGATCCAACGTGCTGGGAAGTTTGAGGCTTGGCTGAACTCGGGTGGAGGCGCCAAAGTTCTTCCTATTGTCAAGTTATAACGCATCGCTGTTTTTCTTCTTATATATACTAGCACCTTTGTGAAATCTGCTCTCATCTGAACCCCATGTAAATTGTGGGTTCAAAGCTGAATCTAATAAGCGACCGATCTCATCCATCACATTTAGCCACCTCCGCCAGTCAGCACTATCCGACTCGCGGGTCTGGGATCTCATCTAGCATCCTGCCGCCACTGGCATATACGGACAATTACAGTTACAAGGACAAAGACACTAGCTACCTATTATCGCTCCAGAGGCCGGGGTTTCGGGCTGCGCGCGGGTTGTAGTGACCTTCTTAGCAAATCTTTTATTAATCTCAATATCAACCTTCCGGCACCCCTTCCTGGTGTACTTTTAAGCATACTTCTCAAGATACCCTCTGTCTATTATTATTATTATTTTCTTCTTTTCTTTAATTCACGCCCTTCAAATATCTCTCGCCATCATGCCTTCTTCTACTCTCAGCTCTATACCCTTCCGCCGACGCGATCCAGGAGTAACTGCCCAAGCGCCCTCCTTCAACGATATCATCTTCCCCAAGATCTACGAAGAAGCTTGGGGAAGCTCCGATGGCAACTCTTCAGACAACCGTTCCGAGTTCGACCGCGCTCGCATATTTCTCCTACGAATGGCCAATATGACACCCGATCCAAAGATCATCAATGAGCTGCGTACCATTGTTGCGAACCCGCAGAATAGAACTATACAAGCTCTAGCCACAGCCATACAACATAGAATATTCGGTGACTCGCATGGCTCATTTGCTACGACGCCCTTGATGCAGTCAGTGCGGTTTATGCTTCTCAAGTCCCGCGTGCCAGAACTCATTCTGTCAGACCGGACAAGATCTGTTGTTGACTTCTTCTTCGATCCAACGCTGGAGAGGAACCTCAATCCTCCGCCGACCGGAGATGTGTCTGTTTACAAATACCCAGCAGGAAGGTTGAAAGTCGCCATCGTAGGAGGTGGGCCTACTGCTCTGGCATCGGCCATCGCGCTTGCAGAAAAGGGTGCCGGTAGTGTCGAAGTTCACATGTATGAAAAGCGATGGATACAAAAGGAGCTTCCCAACGGTACCGTTGTGGTCGATTATCCCCCTTATGCCAGGCGAAGAGACCAAGTCGTTACCCTGCAAGACTCTGTCACCCGACTCCTCAGCAAGGCATCGTTTCAGGCGCTCTTTGCGGGGAGGCCAGAGCGAGTGTGGCCCGGTTCGGCCAACATTCAGATTCGGAAAGTCGAGGATCGATTCCTCAAGAGGGTGCAAGATCCAGAGTTCCAGGGGCTTATTTACCTGCACTGCGAAGGTGTCACAAGAGAAGATCTCGCCAAGGTTGGTGATTTCCATGTCTTGCTTGGCGCTGACGGTGCCGCCTCATGGGTGCGGCAGTCGTATTTCCATGGATATGAGAATGAGCGTGGAAGAAGCTATGCTCTGGGTTTGGCTTTTGATCGGCCCGCCGGCTTGCCGTGGTCACAGCCCCTCAACATCTTCCTCACACTCGGACAGACGCGCTACCTGTTGAACGCGAGTGACCATGACGGCCGAGGGTACTTGAACATGCAACTCACCGAGGAGGAATGGCACAAGATGCTTTCAGTAGACGGCCAACCCGTTCACTTTGGCAGACCTGGTTGCTTCAGGAAGCTGGACGGAAGCATCCCTGATGGGTTTGAACCGAGCCAGGTATTCGCACCCTCCGAGGACAGGGGCAGCCCGTTGTGGGTGTCTATCTCGGATGGTCTCAAGCTGTTTGGATTCAAAGAAGAGGAGGTCATCAACGTTGTACGCATCCCAATCGTTGTCCAGGCTGTAAGAGAAGGCGTGCAGATGCTACCGCCTCAGGATTCCATCAACGTTAAGCGTCCCCATGCTCTTGTCGCGGTGGCGGGCGATGCGGCCATGACGGTTCACTTCTGGCCTGGCCGTGGACTAAACAGTGGTATCAAAGCAGGTCTTTCTCTCGGAGACGAGCTTGTGCATGCACTGAATAATGGCAAATTCATCGGTATGCCGATCGACGCTATGAAGGAATACAACGACTTTATCCTCAAACTCCAGGGAAGAGAACACGACAAGCGAAGTATCCCTATTCTCAACCAGTCAGGCTCTCCCGAAATGCTTGGCTGGCTCCTCCAGAAAGCCAACAGCGTTCCCGACCACGTAGCCATAGAGTGGCTCATTGGCGCCATGACGCAGATCGCCGACCGCCTACAGAGGAGAGACGACTGGTCATATGACTTTGTCGACAACGTAGAGCCCCAGCTACGCATTGTCCTGCGGCAGCTTGACACGGTCACCCTCAAAGAAATGGCCGTCAGCTTTCCCTGGCCGACCAGAGAAATGGCCGGCGCCGAAGTGCTGCCCATTCGCTCCATGAAGCCCGAGGAGAAACAAAAGTGGCTAAACAACCTATGGGGCCTCTTAAAGGATGAGAGGAGTAGAGAAAGCCGCTCCACTCCCTCTCAAGACCGGGATCGATCTCCTTCGGCGGCGAGATTCGAAGCCCCCAAAGGCGGCAAAGCCCGGCCTGTATCTCTCATGCCTCCCAGTGCAGACGGCCTCGTAAATGGACTTGGATCAGCGAGCTTAAGGAGGAGCAATGCCACACAGAGTGTGCGGCACAGCAGAAACCTCTCGGTGCCAGGAGAAGACGCAGTGAGAACTCGAGCGCCGTCACCGGGTGGTGAGGTCAGCTTAAGCAGAATGCTCACGGTTCATAAGAAGCCGCCAACGTCGGTTTTGGGAGACGCGCTGTCATTAGCCTTGTTCCGCGTAGAAGACCAGTAGTGGGTTGGATATTTCTAGAAATATGCTGCATTTCATTCTTTGTATTAGGCCTACATAGCGTTCCATCTTATCATTTGCTTCATGCGATTTTACAATTAAAATGTAACTCAGTGGCAATGCAAAAGTCAAACAAAAATTCTGACTCCTTTATATATATATATAGTTTACATCTCATTCTGATCCAAAGTAAGCCAGACACAGCGCAAATACAATTTCGGAAAGTTCGGATCCCTTGATGCACGGACCGGGCCGGAACGAAAGTTGAACAATACGCGAGAGCTGTCTGCCAGATGACATCTTCAAGATCTCACAGTGGCGTGTTTTAGGGTAAGCTAAGCTGCATACATGAAGCAAGCCATTTACCATTGGTCTATCTACGAAGCCAAGAGATTCGCGAACTTGGCGAAGCCTCGGCCGGTAAAAATACCAGATATTAGAGTATTTCGCGTATGAATTTACTATGCATTAGCAAAAATTACTCTAAAAAAAAATACATAGTCGTGTCATTTTTTTTTCTCCATATTTGACTCATCCTGAAACATATGATTGATGGATTAGTTAATAAAGCTTAATCTGTGTAGGTGGAAATTTACCTGGCTAGATTGTGATGGCCCCAGGCTGGCATCGCTTCAGGGTATCACAGGATGCATATCACACTATTACTGGGTCGGCTATTTCATCAATCATATTTTAATTATAAAAAGCAAATTCTACGCTGCGAGGGAATCTGATAACTATACGAAAGCCCAATCCTCCTCACTGCATCTTTTGCACTACATGCTCCTCCTCGGAGAAAGTGGGAACATTGTCCGACTTGCTGCTCATGCCCAGCTGGGCAGTGTCCCAGCCGTGGCTCTCGAGGTACTCACGGAACTTGATGTCCTCCTCGGCAATGGTGTCCTGACCGACGTTGGGCAGACAGAAGAAGGCAATGAGTGCAGACAGCAGCGCCAGAGAAGAGGCGACCCAGAAGGGGTACTGGGCAACCTTTGTAGGGTCATCGCCACCAGCGGCTTCGATGTGGGGGAAGACCCAGGTTCCGACAAAGGCACCAATCTTGCCAATGGCAGCAGCAATGCCATAGTAGCGGCCACGGACACCAGTAGCGCAAGTCTTGGCGGCCAGGAGACCAATGTTGTTGCCGGGGCCAAGCTCGCCCAGACTCAGGAAAATGCCGTAAACGACAGCGAAACCAGCAATGTGCTGGGAGATCTTATCATAGACACCGGCCATGATGTAGCCGACGATGGCCTGCAGAGAAACACCAAGGATCAGGGTATACTTGGGGCCAATGTAGTCGCTAACAAAGGCACCAATCATGGTTCCGGGAATGTAGAACAGGTTGATGACGGTGTTCCATCCGAAGACGGTTGTGAGGGGAGCGGAATCGGAGTAGATGCCGGCCAGGATAGAGGAGGAGTAGATACCGAAGGCATACGAGGAGAACTAGGAGCAAGGTTAGATTATTTAAATGGAATAAGACTAGGGGGGGAGGGGGTTGAGGCTTACGTCGTAGAGGAACCAGATGGCGCTCACGGCGAGCAGTCGGAGGCCGTAGTAGCGGATAACGAGCAGGTAAGGCGTCTTGTGTCTCATGGACTCCTTGGAGAACTCCTCGGGCTCCTCGAGTCTAAGACGGAGGAGGAACAGAACAAAGGGGAAAACGACACCAATTCCCAGAGAGGTTCGCCAGATGGTGCTGAGGTGACCGTCATGAGTAGCGGCCGCGACGACGTCTAAGGCGAACAGTGAGCAAGGGGTTTTTGTGTAGATAAACGAGCAAGCGTCGAGAATAGGACAAGTCAAAACTCACAAGGAACAAACGCGCCGATGACGAAGCCCCAATCAATCATGGTGTTGGTGAAGAGAATGAACCAGCGGTTACGGGTGCCAGACTTGAGCTCGCCACTCGTCTCAGCGCAGCCAACACTACCAGCAGGATACTCGCCTATGCCCCGAGTGTCAGTGTTTATGTTTTCTATTCGATTGAATAAGGGAGGGAAACAAACCTCCAATGCCAATACCGACAAAGAATCGCCAGGCAGTCAGCATGTTGAACATGCCAACAGCGTCGCCGTGGTAGTAGGAACCAGTAGCCAAAGCAGTGAAGACGATGAGGATGACGGTGGATGTGAGCAGCGAGTTGGAGCGAGACCAACGATCGGCCAAGAAGCCAAACAGCAGCTGCCCAACGACGGTGCCGACAAAGGCAATATCGGCAACATACTTGCTGGCGTTGGAAGAAGTATAAACGGTGCCGTACTCAAGCCTCAAGACGGTGTTGACGGAACCGATGACGTTGTTGACGTAGCCGTCGGAGAAGAGACCGGCACCGCAAGCAAAGACGGGCAGAGCCGTCTGGAAGAAGGTCTTGCGGCGCACGCCGACTTCGATGGCGGGCTCCATTGTGTTGTTGCAGTGGCAGAGGAGGTCCGATCTTCCTGATGAGCGAACAAGAGGAAGAGAGATGAAGTTTTTCACAACAAGAGCGAGAGCCCTTCGAGACGACAACTGAAGGGGGGAAAGCTGGCCACTGGTTGATCGACCAAGAAGAAAACTTTCTAGGAACAGAGAGATTCAGCAGCGCGTGAAGGGGTAGCACCGGCTATTCATATCGAATTCGATCGCTGGGTTACGCCGAGGCGACGAACATGTCTTGGACTCCAGTTTCCCCCCAACAGGCGTTAGTCCGCAGCAGAAGCGGTATCTACAACAAAGGTGAACCCACACACATGCTTGTTCATGCTCGCACATGCTTGCATTTTGCTCGCGGCGAAGAGACAAACTCGAGCGCGCTAACTGGTCATGTAGCTTTGATCCGAACTTTTGAGCCCCACCTGGGGATCAGTCGACCAGGGGGGGGGGGGCAGGATAACCCACAGATAGTAAGTTGTAGTATCGCCTCATTTGGCAGATGCGGAAGAGGAACAAAGCACAGGATGAGAGGGCCATGTGCGTGATGCTGAGACGCCCAATGGCTGGTGGTGGAAGAGACGGCAAAGCCATGCCATAGGCGAGTGTGGATATCTTGATGTTGTCTCTCTCTCTCTCCGGGTCAGGGTCTTTTTTTTTTTTTTTTTTCTTTTTTTTTTTTTTCCCTGCATCACTTTTTTTCCTCTAAAAAGCACTAGGCTACCTACATTAGTCTTATCACACTCGTCTTCTGTTAAGCATTCCAGAGTTGGCAGTTGATCTCATGCCTCCCTTTGCCGGTTCGCCTTTGCCGAGCTTGGCAGCTTGGCTTCTTGGCTCTTGGCAACCTGAACTTGGCTACAACGCACCTACGCGTACTACTACTACTGCTGCTAGTCAGGCTAGCAAGTTTGGTGATGGTGATCCGTGGCCTGCGCTGCCGCACAATTTGAGGGGAAGCAGGCATCATTACGTTACATACTATGGGGTGCGGAGTACTTGGCCCCGTACCATGGAGAAGGCCTAGCACAAAGTCCCCCAGGCTCTGGTTCCGTACATGTGATAGATTTTGAAGGACCATTGACTGACTAACGCAGCAAGCGGGAATGGGAAAAGACGAAGCACCACTAGCAGCATGGTGGCTGTTCGGGATTGACACTTGGCCCCGGCAATCTAACGGGCAAATCTCCCAAAAATCCTCAGGCTGGAGGCAAAGACCGAAGCAAGACCGTCTCAGCTCGCGGGGCTTTTTCAGCACTGTTGGCACCATCATTCGACGCCCTCTGGCTTCAGCTGCAGGTGACCGGCGAACTATCATGTACGATTAGTATGCAATGCAATGCGGCACAAAAGCTGCCAAATGCTACTAGTTGTAGTTCGTTTCCGATGCCGCCACACGTGCTCCCGGATCGTCGTGCCAGCCTTGGAGCCTCGTTTGGTCGAGACTCTCGGACTGACCGCCCGAAGAAGCATCACCACAGAGCCGGATGTGTTGACCGAGCGGCTGCCAGGGGGGCGTTGAAGACACAGATAGGCAGGCAGATACAGTAGTTTGAAGAAGCAGTTGTAGTAACAGGAGTGAATCTGGTGAGCGTCGTCTGGTGACCAGGCACGTGGATAGATTGAGTCGACGCCGCTCGTTGACGCTGCTGAATCGCTGGTGCTTCCCGGGTGAAGGTTGTGGATCGGAGTGGCCGACCTGTCAGCACTATCTGGTGAGTCTCGTACAGGGGCCGGCCATGCACAGAACCGCCGTTAGCTGCACCGCGTTGGGCGCTATCATGCCTGGAGTGGCACGCTAATCCATGTGCTGGCAGGCTGTTTTGGGGGGGACTTTTACGGGGGGTGGGGGCAGCTGGAGCGCTGAGAGTGCGCTATTGCGAGTTGGTTCAGACGCCGTTTACGATCAGCGAGGTTGGCGCCTTTTATCTGACCGACTGACCGAGTGGTTGAACATTTGTACTTGTGGTACTTGTAGTAGTACCTGTAGTACTTGTAAGTCTGTAAGAGACGAGCGCCAATAGAAGCTGGCGGATGGGAAACGTTGCCAAGCAAGGGCGGAAACAACGAGAACAAAGAACGAGAAGAGGAGAATTATGGAAAGAAAAAAAAAATTCTCCTTCTTGGCCATGCTTGTGGCTGCATCTTGCAGCCCGGCCCGTCCCACAGCCAAGCAGTTTAGGTAGGAAATGAACAAGGCCGTGGTGGCGTTTGCAGGGCCGGAGAAACGTGTAGCCGAGCGACGGCGAGCCGTATCCAGCCGAGGATGGTACGGCGGATTAATTTGTATGGTAAGACAAGACAATTTATCGGGGAGAGAGCTTGACTTGATGAAACCGTTGCTCGTAAAGAAGAGTAATGTCAGTATGAATCTAAAATGGAAACAAAATGTTCACAAGCAAATGTAAAACCTAGCATTTACATACAAACCGAAATGTTACCTACTCCTCCAAAACAGCCCCCAAAACAGAGGCCACAACTCAACTGCTAACGCGGTACCTGCAGCTCAGCCCAGTGTCTCATATGCAACCCAAGTCTCCAGCAAACAATGCCCATCGCCCTGCTGCAATGTTCCATCGCTTAAGCCAACTTTGCACCAACTCAGCTTGGCGGCAGCCGCCAATGTTCCATCACGGCTCTTTGGTGGACCAGCCCAATAATCGAGCCTTGCCGACTCCATTCTCTCAGCAGTTGCAAATCGCCCACGAACGAACGCATCATTAGCTCATCGTCTCACCTATCCATGCAAGCTTCCGCTCTAGCGCCTCCAAAGCTATGAAGCTCTTCTAGAGCAGCTCCTCTAGCCCTTCGCGACGATGGCCCCGGGCTCAACACCACCTGCGCTGCCAGCTCTTCCGCACTCTCTCCGGAATGTCAGTCTTTGCAACGCTCTCTTCGTTATTGTTCTCTATATTCTATTCAAGCAAATGAATCCTACTTGCACGGCCGCTACCTCGTCCTTCCACCCCTGTCCATCAGACACGCCACTTTGTCCAATCGCGCTGCGTCATAAGGCACATGCACCGCACAGACCCGGCTGACCTTGTTTTCTGCGACTCCAGACAAGCAACGATGACACCATCCCTCTGTCGCCCCGCCAGCCGCGAGCTCCCATCTCGAGACGATCAAGTCAAGAGCCGGCCAAGAGCGGCTGCTTGACGCGCTTCATAAACGCCATGTACGCATTGCTGGCCCGCCAGCTCGATGCCATGGGCTCTTCCGCAAAGGCTGCGCTGCTGCGCTTCATCCGCTGGCTTGACTCGCCGCTGGGCCACGGCGTGCTGAAATGCACCTTGGCCTACACCATCGCCAGCCTGGCCACCTTCCTCTCGCCGCTGTCGAGCTTCTTGGGGAAGCCTGATGGAAAGCATGTGGTGGCCACAATCACCGTCTACTTCCATCCTGCGCGGTCTACCGGCTCCATGATCGAAGCCGTCCTCATCGCCGTCGTCGCCGTCGCCTACGCCGAGCTCGTTTCGATACTGTCCATGGTGGCTTCTGTTCTCGTCGGCTCCGTCATGGGCCTCGTTACCCTGGCGCATGTTTTGGTTGTCGTCATATTCATCGGCGGTGCCTTTGGATTCATGGGATGGGTGAAGCAAAAGATGGCCAACCCTCTCGTCAATGTCGGCAGCACCTTGGCGTCGCTCGCCATCATTTCCGTCGTCACGAAAGAAAACGCAGTCATCTCGAATGTTTTTTCAAATCAGAAAATCGTTCAAGTTTTCAAAATGCTCGTCATGGGAATCACGTCCACGGCCGCTGTCAACGTTTTGATTTGGAGGGTGTCGGCTCGCGACCTGTTGCGGACCTCCATGGCAAAAGCAACCTTTTCGCTGGGAGGCATGCTTTCTACCATTTCCACCACCTTTCTCAAAGGCATAGAAGAAGAACAAATGTCTGCCGACTTCTCCGCCGCCTCCGCCACTTACGCAGCTACATACCCGCAGATGCTCAAGAACTTGCGAGAGGCCAAGTTTGAAGACTACCTCCTCGGCCGCGAGAAGATTTATGTCTTGCAGAGATCCACAGTCAAGGCTATCGAGACCCTGGCTCGCTCCATCGGTGGCTTACGCAGTGCGGCCAATACCCAGCTGTCTCTCCTCCAGCAGACCGAGTCGGATGACGTGCTGCCGCCCTTGACTCGGTTTCTGACAGCTTCATCCCTTGGGGATTTCCACGGCATATCGCCTAGGCCGCTGAGCCCGAGAGATACTCTGGGGGGGAGCAGACCCAGTTCTTCGGCGCAGAGGCTAGGCACTCCGGCACATGAAGATGGCCCTACGCCGGCATCCCTCTTCCGCCAATTCGTCGACCTGATGGGTCCATCCATGGAGGCGCTGACCCAAAGCCTTACTCTAATTCTGCGGGAGCCACCTTTGGGAGCTACCCCAAACTACGAGGTTACTATCAGCGACGAGCTTCGACAACAGCTCACGGAGGCTCTTGGCCAGTACAACATGGCGAGAGCCGACGCTTTGCAGCAGGTGTATAATATGATTGAACGGGAGAAATCCACTTCACGGCGAGTGCAGGCTGGCTTGGAAGAAGTCGCCGCCGCCTGCGGACATTTCAGCTTCAGCTTACAGACATTTGGCGAGGAAATGCAAAAATACCTCGACGTGCTCGACGACCTCAAGTACGTCAGCGAGCATAGCAAACGAAGCTGGCGCTGGGTGCTCTGGTGGAGGAAGGAAGACGCCACTGCCCAAGGCCGCAAAATGTCAAGCTTGCCCTTCGAAACATCGCCTGAAGCTGAGAGTCTGATCAAGCCCATCAGGAAGCGTGACATGCCCAGGGGGATTCCGGATTCCATGCTTCGTCGTAGGGACACGTATAATTGGCAAGCAGCGCCCAACGCCAGCAAAGTCTTGTCCACAATATCTCAATACATCATGAGGTTTGCTAGAAAAATTGCCCGAGACGATAGTAAGCACTCGCAATCCCCCTATTCGGAACTGCACCCTCATCAAGGCTGACCTGACTCTCCTTCGCCAGTACTGTTTGGCCTCAAGGTAGGCATCGGCGCCTCTCTCTGGGGAATGCTTGCCTTTTTGGAAGAGACTCGAGACTTTTACAACCACTATCGCGGCGAGTGGGGGCTTTTATCCTTCATGATTGTCTGCTCCATGACTGTCGGTGCGTCCAATACGACGGGATGGGCTCGATTCATGGGCACATTCTTCGGTGCCGTCTTTTCCTTGTTCAATTGGACGGTCAGCCAGGGCAACGCCGCGGCGCTCATCATCCTCGGATGGCTTGTTAGTTTTTGGAACTTTTATCTCATCGTCGCTCGAGGAAAGGCTCCCTTGGGGCGGATGACCATTCTCGCGTACAACGTGTCCACGCTGTACGCGTACAGCCTGAGCCAGCGCGTCGACGACGACGATGACGACGAGGGTGGATTGCATCCCATCATGATGAAGATTGTAAAGCATCGAGTCATATCCGTAACCGCAGGTATCTTGTGGGGCCTGATTGTGTGTAGGGTCATTTGGCCCATCTCGGCCCGCAGAAAGTTCAAGGAAGGTGTCTCCATGCTTTACCTTCAGATGGGTCTCATCTGGAGGCGAGGACCTCTTGCGATCCTGCTCCGTACTGATTGCTCCGAGAGCTACCTCAAGTCTGGGGAGCAGGTGGCCATGCAGAGGTATGCCAACCGTCTGGAAAGCCTGCGGCAGTCGGCTGCATCGGAATTCGAGCTCCGCGGCCCGTTTCCGTTTGAGACGTACGGCCGTATTATGCGCAGCACACACCGCATCTTGGACAGCTTTTACGCCATGAGCCTCGTCACGCATCGAGAAGGAAATCTCAGTCCGGGCGAGCGGGCCCTGTTGGAGTACACGGCAACGGAGCGAGCCGTCTTGTGCGATCGTATATGTCACGTCTTCCAAGTGCTCGCCAGTTCCATGATGCTGGAATACCCTCTGACCGACGCGGTCCCCAGCGTCATTGGTATCCGTGATCGGCTGCTCGCCAAGATTTTCCAGTTTCGCAAAGAGCATTCACCCGAAGCCATGAGGAACCTTGGCTTTATCGAAGAGAGTGAAACCGAGAATGGCGAGAGCAGCCATGATACGGCTGCCACCAGTATTGACACACAAGTTGCCACGGTAGTCGCCGAGGAGAAAGACTACGCCCTAATCTACGCATACACGCTAGTGACGGGCCAGGTTGCGCAAGAGTTGAAGGTTGCCGAAAAAGAGATTGAGAGTTTGTTTGGCGTACTCAACGAAGAGTCTCCACTGCTTGTATAATACACACGTCAAGGGAAGTCCTGCAAGGGAGAATTAAAGCGGCACAAGATTGGATACCCCTACTGGAATAAATAGAATGCACCTAAGCATACGGTGTTGAGTGTCAACTAGCACCTACGGAAATAACCCCGACTCTGTAGTCATCCCATGGCATACATACATACATGAAACCTCATGATAAAAGGCAGTAATAATAGTAATAGTAATACACGCATCCGCTTCAAAAGAAGGATAACAGTATCGTATCCTGCAAGCTCCCGTCATCCGCTGTACAAAAGGAATATCCTCATCATTGTGTTGCCTCTTCAGAGTCGCCCTGCCTCACTGACGCTCCAGCAGCTGACACCCCAGAAAAGGGACACGTCCCCTGCGCTCTTGGCCTGTCCTCCGCATCAGGCGATCCATCCGCGTTCGGATGTTCCTGCATATCCTCATCATCGAGAATCTTCTTGCCGTGAAGGTATCCCTCGCGCTCAATCTCAATGTCAGAGTCGGCTGTCTCGAATTCGGCGCCGTCCTTGACGTGCCACTTAGCCATGAGGTCGTTTTGCACCCAGATGACTTTGTTGAGAGCTTTGACAAGGGCAATTTTGCGCTGGATGTGAAGGCGTGGGTGGGAGAGGATGGCCTCGTTCATGATGTCTTGGATGAAGCCCAAGCAGGCGCCCAGGTGGACATATTCGATGTGGAGGGGGTGCTTTCGGCCAAGCCCAACGTGCATCATGCTATTTTATCTTGAGTCAGTCTCTTGGACGAGTGCTATTGAAACAGACAATGACCTACCCGACTTTATCGAGATACTCCCAAAATTCCATCTTACTGGGATCTGAGCACAGCTTGTTCAAGTATGCTCGCAGGAACATCTTGCGATGCAAAATCTGGGGGCTGTTCTCGTCGGGAATCTCATCCAGCGGACCCTCAAACGATGTGCTTCTCGTGGTGAAAGCGCGGGCAGTAATATCATACTGGAGGAGCTTCCTGTAGACGATGTTGACGACGGCGGGGATGAGAACCTTGATGTATTTAGAGTCGCTGATGAGGGCGTCAATGTCGCCTGCATTATTCACGTGTCAATGTTTTTCTCGACGTAACTTGGAATTGCGACAGTGTTGGAGGGAAGGCGTACGACTTGAAAAATCCAGGAACGAATGTAGATACTGGATGCGGGCTTCTAGATTGGTGTAGAGATCCTCGCGCTGGATGTGTTTTATTGGTCGTGCGTACGGATTCATGTTGGCTGAGAATGTGATGCAATTTGTGATTTTCTTCTTCTTTCTTATGTGTTTTTGAACACGCTTTCGTACAATTCTAAAACATGCAGTCGAATTATTCTCATAAACTCAACGAATGCTGTGGAAGCGGCGATTAAAAGCACCAAGTTCAGGGTAGACGCGGCGGCGCGGCGAGCGGAAGAGGCCAAAGCAGAAAGATGAAGCGAATAAATCTGTCTTCCCTCTGCATCAATTGTCCATACGTGTTTATTTATCAAGCTACCTCATCCAACTCTACGATAACACTATTGATACAAAAACGAGCCATTTTCAACATAAGCTGGGCTGAATATGCATGATCGAAATCGTCACGCCATATCGGGAATCGTGACCTGGAGGATGGTCTGACAGGTGGGGGATAGGACGATGTGATGTAATGGGCTATGCGTCATCCATTATTGGCTGTTCTTCTTTGCGTCTCGTCTTGGGGAATTTTTTTTTTTGGGATGTGCGCATTGTTTGGATGGAGGAATTCGCGCATTGTTTGAGATTAATGGCCGGGTAAGATGATGGTTTGTGTTCTCATGGGAATGGCCGGAGGCTGTTGTGGTTCTGATTATGTTTGTGATGATTTAGGCAGCTTGGCAGTGACCTGATTGTTCTCATCACGCGTGGTGATGGGAGTTTAGACCACAACTCTGATTTAACATACAAGCACGCACGGCCTGTATCTCGATGGTTGATACAGGGTTAAGTCTTTCAAGTTTACGACACAGTGTAATTCAAATACTTGTCAAGGTGCGCGAACCATGACCGGCGATGAAACGATGCAAAAGTTACAGAGCAAATCTACGTCAATCCGGGGGTGACTTGTCTCTTCCGAACATTCGGGGATGCATACGGAGACCGGGCCATCACATAAGTCCCCGCTGCAGCTCATCTGTGCCTGAGCATATAAAACATGGACTGCTGCCTACTGCTTACAGCTTACAGGAGCTAAGCTTGAGAGTGAACCCCCGTCCAAGATGAGGCGTCCAGGTACCATGTACGGAGTAGATGGGGGTTATTGCTGCATTGATCCCATATTACCACAATCACGCCCTAACCAATTACTACTCAGCAGCAACAACGGAAGCTTCACCGCCGCAGGGCAATCCCCTTGGTTGTGATGAAATGCAGCGTAACTCGCCTGCTTGAAGGCGTTAGCGTTGATTCTTCGCTAGCATCGGTATCTGCCGGCGATCGCACATCCGGTCTCAATTTATCCAGAGTTGCGGAGTAATACTCTCCGCATCTCGAGCATGGAACCACGGCGGTTACTGAGGTCGTATTATGAGACCTGAAAATTAAAAATGGTTGCCCGAGCGAGCAAATGTGCGGAAAATTAGCATAAGACAGCCATCCGAAGCGAATTTTCGGGCATGCAAAGTAGTTTGGCGTCAATTGGATGGCCAACCACCAACACTGATTCAAACCAATCTCTCTACACGAAAGATCCAATGGTGATGAAACGTTACGCTGCTCCGCGCCAGCACACACAAGGGTCCCATTAATATTACAGCCAGCAAAGCTGAGAAGCGGCACCTGTCAAACCACTCGTCCCTTGAACTTGCTGATCTACGTGGACCTTGGGGTAGCAACGGCTAGTGTATCTCCCCAGAGCCCTGGAGCTGGAGCTGGAACGGGACCGAGAAACGAGAGGAGCACAGAGTGAATCAATCTGGCAAGGGTGGGAGGAGGATGTGTATTTAAGCAGCTATCCCGATCGTACCGTCTGCTTGATTTCAGTTCTCGTGGCCTGACCTTGGTACGCATTTTTTACCATTGAGGCGGTCGTCCGACCATCAGCCCAGCCCACAACGCACGATGTTTTGCAGGGCCATCCTCGTCGCCGCATTGGCCTTGAGCGGCCCGGCCAGCGCCTTGTGGCCTGTGCCGAAACAATCCTCTACCGGCAACGGCACTCTCTTTATTGACCAGACGGTCCAGGTAACCTACAATGGCGAACAGGTGCGATGGACTCCATATTACCCCGGATCCGCGGATGGCGCAGACTTTGCTGAGACCAGGGTCGATAATCAACAGGTCTCTTATACAGCCGGCTACGTGCCACCCAGCGGACCGCACTTCAACAGCAAGGAAATCGTCCAGGGCGGCCTCTCGCGCACCTTTGGCGCCATCTTCCAGCAGGGCTTCGTGCCGTGGATGCTGCGTGAGCGCGGCTCGAACTTTGAACCGGCCCTCGGCGGGACACGCATCCGGACGCTGCAGATTATCCAAACGCAGCATGATAACCCAAAGACCTTTAAGCCGCTGAATGGCGCCGTTAACGAATCGTACACCTTGGATGTAGACTCAAAGGGCCATGCCTCCATCACGGCGCCGTCGTCAACGGGCATCCTCCGCGCCCTCGAGACCTTCTCCCAGCTCTTCTTCAAGCACAGCTCTGGCACGGCATGGTACACGCAGCTTGCGCCCGTTTCGATCCGCGATGAACCCGAATTCCCTCACCGCGGCCTCTTGCTCGATGTTGGCCGCCATTGGTTCGAGGTCTCCGACATCAAGCGCACCATTGATGCTCTGGCCATGAACAAGATGAATGTGCTGCATCTACATGCCACCGATACGCAGTCCTGGCCGCTGGAGATTCCCTCTCTGCCTCGACTGGCTGAGAAGGGCGCCTACCACAAGGGCTTGAGCTACTCGCCTAGCGATCTCGCCAGTCTACTGGAGTATGGCGTCCACCGAGGCGTTCAGGTTATTGTAGAGATTGACATGCCAGGACACGTTGGAATTGACAATGCATATCCCGGTCTGAGCAATGCCTACGGTGTGAACCCATGGCAGTGGTATTGCGCGCAGCCGCCCTGCGGATCATTCAAGCTGAACAACACCGATGTTGAGAAATTCATCGATAAGCTGTTCGAGGATCTTCTGCCTCGTCTGTCGCCCTACTCGGCGTACTTCCACACTGGCGGCGACGAGTACAAGGCAAACAACTCGCTGCTTGATCCGGCACTTCGCACAAACGACGTGAGCGTCCTGCAGCCGATGCTCCAGCGGTTCCTGGACCACGTGCACGGCAAAGTTCGCGAACTTGGGCTTGTGCCGATGGTGTGGGAAGAAATGATTCTGGATTGGAACGCGACGCTGGGCAAGGATGTTGTCGCCCAGACGTGGCTCGGTGGAGGAGCAATCCAGAAGCTCGCCAAGGCTGGGTACAAGGTCATCGACACGAGCAACGAATTCTACGTAAGTCTAGTCCTGAGTCTTCTTCACGAGCTTATTTTTTTTCTCTCTCTTCGTAATGATGCAGGTAATTGTCCCAAATTTGAAGCTTTACTGACTTGTATGCCTCGGTAGTATCTTGATTGCGGTCGTGGAGAATGGCTCGACTTTGACAACGGCCCTGCCTTTCAAAACAACTACCCTTTCCTCGACTGGTGCGACCCGACTAAGAACTGGAAGCTCATCTACTCACACGACCCCACTGATGGCGTCGCTGATGAGCTCAAGAAGAATGTCATTGGTGGTGAAGTTGCCCTCTGGACCGAGACCATCGATACGACTAGCCTGGATACTATCATCTGGCCGCGAGCCGGAGCGGCAGCTGAGATTTGGTGGTCGGGCCGGAAGGATGCCAAGGGCGTGAACAGGTCGCAGATTGATGCACGCCCGAGGTTGTCAGAGCAGCGAGAGAGGATGTTGGCACGGGGAGTCAGGGGAACGCCGATTACACAGCTTTGGTGCAGCCAGGTTAATGTCCATGACTGCGAGGCTGGTAACTACTAATACTCAGGAAGAGACTGCGTAGAATGGGTAGGAGCTCGTATATACTAATATATTTCTCGATTATATCTCTTCGATATATATCACAATGTCATCAGTATGTGAACATGTTGTGGCCACTACCATTACAGTCACGAATGAGCAATTGATCTATAGATGCGACCACCGCCTTGCCATAATTCCATCCTTATTAGCTGCTGGTGCAGTGTGTTGAGAATCTGAGAACGGCCAGCCTTGATGTACCGTGATTTTGTGAATTTATTGTAACTCTTCTGGCTTGTAAACCTATAGCAATACCAACGCCTTTATTAATACGTACTCTTGCTCTTTTTCCAAGCCCTATGCAGTGCAGCCATCTTACACTGTGAGGATGACACTGCCACCTCAATGCCTTTTGCTGAGATATGCAGGGGCAACACTCCGCATTATGGAGCATCGGCCTTTTCTCCCCAATTGTATTGACAACTTATCGGCCAAGCTAAAAACACACATACTTGATTCTACTCCATTCTGCTGGTCCGTCGGGATTGAAAAATTTCTAGCACTCGTAAGAAAAGGGGTGGAGCGGGACTGGACATTCTCCTGCCTCCTTGAGAGGCACACTAACTAGTAGTATATACCAACAACGATGGCAGTTACTGTATAAGCACAACGGTTGTCAGCTCGATAGGAGTTGGCTTTGGCAAGGTTGCCGACTCTTGTCGAGACTCCTGTTTCGCGTCGTCAGCCGGACCTAAGACACAGTAAGCTTGCGGAGTAGCACAGGAGTGGCGACTTGAGCTCCCATTTAAATGCTGGGATCTCTTCTCAATTCCCCGATTTGAGCAATCCCGTGGTGGGTCAGTCGCTTTCTCGCGCCTGGTGCTCCGTATGCTCACTACTAATAATACAAACCTTGCGACTGCTAAATCCCGGACCTCGTATTTATTGTTACTGTTGCGCCGTAATTCGCATATTTGTTTTCATTTTGACGCTTCATTATCTTCCTTAGACACAGCTTGCCAATTATCATTTCCGCGAATTCTCAATTGGGAGCGCTTCTCCATATCGGGGCGTTGAAAAAAGCAAACGCCACCCACTATCACTTTGGAACTTGACCCTCACCACAAATTGAATTGACATTCGGCATCTAGACTATTGTTCCTCCAAGAAATCAGACATGCATGTTCCGCTTGTGTCCCTTTCCTTTGCGTCCCTCGCCGCAGCTACCCTGCCCGAGGGCGTGATTGAGATTCCGCTCCAGCGCATCAAGAACCAGACCGCCTATGGGGCTGAATTCCAGGTCGGCAATCCGCCGCAAAGGGCAATCATTTCTGCTGATACAGGCAGCCCGACTTACGCCTTTGCCTCGCCCCGTATGTGCTCATTTTCCTATTTCATCGGGTCTCAGTTCTATTCGGGCAAAGAATCGATGCGAAAACAATTTAGCTAACTTCTCATCTCATATAGGATATACTGTATGCCAGCAGGGCCTTTGCTCAGACTATGGCACCTACGACAACACGTCTTCCACCACAACCAAGTGGCTTAATGATGGCTACAGTGATATGCTCATCGATCATGCCTTTGGGAGTTTCGTCAATGACACTCTTCGCATCGGCGGTCTGACTCTTAACGACATGATGTTTGGAGTTGTCGAGACCAATTTTGCATCTTTTCCTATCAACACGCAGCAAACTGCCATCTTCGGCCTTGGAGCCTTTTGCCAGACAAAGGCTTGCGACACCTACCCAACATTCCTCAACCAGCTGTATGAGCATGGCGTTATTTCTCGCCGTGCCTTCAGCGTTTACTTGGGTCCGAATAACCCTGATGCGAAGGGATCGCTCCTTATCGGCGGAATTGATCTTGCTAAGCGGCAGGGTCCTGTCTACAAGCTGGATGTCCAAGACCCGACAAATGTCGAAGCAAACGGGCAGCCTAATTGGGTCAGCCTCTCTAGTCTCGAACTGAACCTCGCAAATGGTACCAAGACTACCTCTACCTATGAAAACGGTACACATGCTCTCTGGGACACTGGCTCTCCGGGATGGTACGTCCAGCAAGATATGTTTGACGCTCTCACCAGCTATTGGGGTCTCACAAACCCCGACCTTAGCAATGACCTCGTGGTGGATTGCAAGTTCCGCGAGCCCTCCGATGACTTTATTGCGGTGAATTTCGGCCAGGGGGCCATCATCAACGTGCCTCTGAGTTCTCTTCCAATTGATAAGGGGGATGGTACTTGCACCGTCCCTGTTGCACCCTTTGGAAATCTTCTCGGCGATACCTATCTTCGCAATGTCTATTTCACATTTGACTACGATAACTTGACGATAGAATTTTCACTTGTCAAGTACACTGACGAGACAAATATTGTAAAGATTGAGTAGTTTATAAGGTATAATGATGACACGCCTAAGAGGGGATACACCACTCCGCCAAGTATATAAAGCCGATATGTGTATGTGCCGATGAAGCTTTGGTTTGGGTAAATATATAATTAAATAAATATTTTGTAATGTCTTCTACAAGCCGCCGTTCTCCATGCAATCTTAATGCGCCACCGGGAGTTTTCCTCTCGGTTCTGCATCGCCAAACAGAATATCCACAGCTGCACCAAACGCCTCAACAGTAGGCTCATACACAGCGATATACGTGCCAATCTGAGGGTCATCTAAGAAGTCATACGGGGCGCATGTGGCAATCGAGATGAGCGGCGCTGATCCGCGTCGCTTGGCGACTTCTAGGCCGAGTTCCTTCTGGTATTTAGATTCGCGAGCGTTGCGAGTGGCCAAAATAACAACATCGGCCTCTTCGACTTGATTCCATTGCTCATCCGTGAGGGTGGAGCTGGTGAATCGGACGTCTGACATTTGAGGCGCTCGCTTGCGGATGCGCTCTCCAAAAGTGTCCGCGATCCAAGGAACGCGCGTGGGCAAAGTTCCGCTATCAACAGCTCCACCAATTGGCACGTCGGGTCCAGGAGAGACGAAGGCAATCTTTGTCGTCGGCTTGAGAGGTAGAAGGCCTTCTTGAGCTCGTACCAGGGTAGTTGCGTCTGCGTAAACTCGGTGAGCGAGCTTCTCTCCCCTCTCGTTGATAGCCGCCAATGTCTCTGATGGTTCTGTGTGGAGAGCAACATCCCAGCTTGTGTACCTCTCTTTGAGTTTTCGGAGGCGCTCTAAAGATGCGTTTACCCTCTCCTCAGACAAGCTACCGGCTGTAATGGCCTCACAGATGTGATCGATGGCCGCTGATTGCACATCAAAAGTGTGGCATATCATGACATTATCAACACCAGCCTGAAAAGCCAGAAGTGATCCTTCAACGGTACCATACGTCGCGCGGACGCCATCCATTTCCAAACAATCGGTCATAATGACACCGTCGTATTTCCACTCATTTCGTAATATTCCAATGGTATCTGCGGATAAGGTGGCAGGCAGCCCGTTTTTGGATAACTGTGGTAAGGAAATATGAGCCGTCATAATCATCTCGATGTTATCGGCAACGGCATCGCGGAACGGGATAAGCTCCAATTTGTCCATATCAGCCCTTGATTTGTCAATTACGGGCAGCCCGTAGTGTGAGTCGACAGCAGTGTCTCCATGGCCAGGAAAATGTTTGATACACGGCACAACCTTGTGCTCCCTTAAGCCTTTTGTGCAGGCAGCCGCAAATTTAGACACTGTCTCTGCTTGATCGCTGGGGCTGCGAACGCCAATAACGGGATTTAGTGGCTCTGAATTAATGTCTCCGACTGGAGCGTAGTTCATGTTGATGCCGAAATATCGCAGCATCTCAGCCGTGGCCTTGGCGACCTCATACGCAGAATCGAGAGAGCCAGCGGCACCAAGGGTCATGGGTCCTGGCTGCTGAGAGGCTACCGGTGGTGAAATTCGAGTCACCAACCCATTTTCTTGGTCTATCCCAATAAAAAGAGGCTGGCTGTGGCCTGCATCCTTGGCGATCTTCTGGAGACCTAGGCAGAGCGCCTGGAGCTGGGCAGCATCGAGCACATTGCGCTTAAAGAGGACGATTGCTCCGACACCGTAGTCACGGATAAGAGTTGTAATCTCCTTGTTGATCTCACGGCCATGAAAGCCAACAGCGAATAGCTAGACCAAACTCTGTCAGCCAGAGGCATATCTCGATATTCGGGAGAATATAAATGTTGAGATCTCACCTGACCGATTTTCTTGCGCTGCTCAGCTGACGGCATTCTTAGGGTGTTTGGTGTTATTTTTGATTGGTTCACTACCGTACTCTAAAGCCAATTCTGTCTCCTATACAGTTGGTATACCTCTTTGGTAGGACCTGCAGAAATTCCAGGGTTCAGCTTCGTAACTTCTGAGCAGCGAGGTAGACGAATTTTGGCCCTTCTTGAGCTCGATTCACTGTATGCGGGGCACCAGCCTCGGTGACGACTACTTACCAACAATGTAACGTCCCGGATCTTGTTTCCGACAAATTCTTGGAAGCTTATCCTTTCCCATTCGTTATTCCCTGGAAACTGCTATATGAGACACCTCTCTGTGCTCGCCGACATAGGCTATTCTATCATCGTCGACTGGAGTGGGGGTCAGAGTTTTGACGTAGTCGGACCAGCAACGGCATTGGCTTTGGCATGGCTATGAAAGTGGCTTGAAATGTAACGTGGAGTTTTGACCCCCAACGCTACTGACTAATAAGCACTTGGGAGATTGAAGTGGTAAAAATATTGTTCACAACAAATTCAGTATGTGCAATAATTTCTCTGTATACGTATTATCAATTAATATCTTAGGATATTCATATTCCGTAGTAAATTTTAGAAATAGAGTCCAACTATCGCAGAATTACCGTGTTTCACGCGGGGAATCTCCAAACCACGATTCATGGCTACAAATAATTCCCCGCGGCGGGGACGTAAATAGTGGGGGAGGGGTAATTCATGAGAGTCGGATTTTAGTCTTTTCTGAGATGAGTATGACTTCGATATAGATATATAAATAATTGAAAGTCAGGTCGATAAGTTGAAAACATTCGATATTATAAACAATACGGCCTGAGAATACACAAAACCTGTCAAATTTGCATGATGCTGATTGAGTATTATTCATGATCGCATTAATGACTGTAATGTATGTGCGATTCGGGGTCGGTAATTATGTATTATGTTATCTATGTTACAGGCTCTCTCATTATACGTTTTCATGATGCGATATGTGAGATAACTGGACGCTAATGCTTCCCACACCGTTCGTGATCAAGGCGCCATCTGCTTAAAAGCAGCCATCATATCAGCCATTGCTTGCGCCCCGTCATCAGAGAACAACATTTTGGAGTTTTGCCATGTTTCTTCCGCTGCTCGTGTAGATCTTTCAAACATCTTAGACTCAAACTCAGAGACATGAGACATCATACTGCGCCGAAACTCCTCAGGGTCATCAGCCTTATTCCATGTTTTGATGATGGCATTGGCGAGATCCAATGAGTCCCATAGCGCCAGATTGACACCTTCCCCTGCCCAAGGCATCATCAAATGAGCCGCATCACCAACGATTGCAACACCAGGCCGCGTCTCCCATTTATGACCGATCGGAAGCATGTATAACGGCTTGGGTTCGGACATTTGAGCCTTGCTTTCAACTGTGGCCACGGTTTCATCAATAGCGCTGGAAATGAGGTCTTGGATTTGTTTACTCCAAGAACCGAAGAGGTCCATGCTCTCAACTATAGCTTTCTTTAGGTTGTTGGCTTCTGACGCTATTTTGGATGAATAGAACGGCGTTTCATCCTCTGTTGAGACACCAATGTACAGTCGGATGGAGTCTTGCACCCCACGATGGCTTATGACCCCCCTTTTGCTGCCGAGTATGAAGCACGAGCCAGACCCAACTAAAGCAGACAATATAGGATAGCGAGTTGAAGCATTGAGAATGTCCAGAGCGAGATATTGAATGCCTCCGTAAAAGGGCTGGGCAGTTGTTACGAGGTCGCGGATCTTTGACCAGGCCCCGTCCGCGCCAACCACAAAATCGTGCTCAACAGTTCCTTTGACTCCGAAATCGAGCGAAATCAGGCCATTGGATGTTCGGTGCGCACTGAGCAACTTGTGACCCCATCTCATCCTCTCAGCAGGCAAAGATGAGAGTAATAGATGGGCAAGCGTGTTTCGCGCGATCTCTGGTCGGCTCTGGGGTCCTGACCCTCCACCATCTCTATGTGCTACCCTAGCATGCTTGTTCATAATGATGAGCTCTTCGCTGCAGTCGACTATGTGCGTCTGAAACTCCTCCCATAAACCGCAGGCGCGTATAGCAGCAAGTCCAGATTCGTGATGAAGATCTAGCATGCCAGAAGGCGTTGTAAGAGCAGAATCGCTGGGCTTATCTCGAAGTTCATATATTGTAAACGGGATTTGATGTTTATGCAATAGGACTCCAAGACAGAGACCTGATGGTCCCCCGCCAATGATGGCAATGCTAGGAGGTAAATTTGCCAGCGGCATGACGTAGGTATTCCAAGGGAGATTTTTCTTTTACTGGGTAATTGAGTTGTGAATTTGCAGCTTCTTCTGTGGGTATGAATTCACCCTCCTTCCAGAGATCGCGGCGTCCAGGCAGACGGCATTTTAAATAGTCAGATGGAACACTCCCTCGTGCCCTTTTCGGTCCTGGAGAGACCGACGAGGAGATGGAAATACTGCCTATTTCTCGCCTACGTATACAAAATCAGACATATTGACTGAATTAGCGAACGCCATCGGTATCCTTGAGGACATTCGGACACGAAGCTTCAACATAATGCGATGTATTCAGATCTGATCACGTGATCTCGGACACCTACCGAGGCGCGCTCGGGCCCGAAGCCGCAGTCGCCGGAGCGACTTCGGACGACCGAGATCGCTCTCGGATTAATGAGATTTCATCACAATTCTGGCCGTTGTCATCCATCGTGATAGGAACTTTGGTAGTGTTAGGGGTATTAGGCTGAGTCTTAGGGGCAAAAGATTGCAATTGTGTAATACCTTTTTTTCTAGATTTGCATACAAGACTTGGAGTATAAATGAGTCCTGAGTCCTGGTCCAGTAGCGGTTGCTGTATAAATAAGATCGACAAGGCTTAAATAAATAGTCAGGTTTCTCCTCTCCAATCTTCTAGCTTCAAATTACAGAATGATATCTCGTCGCCTCAGCAAGCTGTCAAGAACTCTGCTGAATAGAACAATGGCAACTCAACCAACTGGCCAAGGCAGAGCCGCCAACACAAAGGATTGGTCGGCAGCGCAGTATCTTAAATTTGCTGAGCAGCGCACCCGGCCCTCGCACGACCTTCTTGCTCAAGTGCCCCTTGCATCTCCGAAACGCATTATAGATATTGGATGCGGTCCTGGCAATTCGACCGAAGTGCTCGCTAAGCAATGGCCGGATGCACAGATTCTGGGCATGGACTCGTCGCCTAACATGATTGAAGCGGCACGCAAAGCACTTCCTAATCTGGAATTTACTGTGGCGGATCTACAAACTTATACTCCAGAAGGGCCTGTTGATTTACTCTTTTCCAATGCCGTCTTTCAATGGATCAATTTTGAAGATCGAATTCCCATCATCAGGCGACTGCTAGAGTCCCTGAAGCCTGGGGGTGTCTTTGCTCTTCAAGTCCCTGATAACTACACAGAGGGATCTCATGAAGCAATGCGGGCAGTCGCCGAGAATGGTCCATGGTCGGAGACTCTTGAACGACTCAAGCCTTCACTCGGGCCTTTCCAGACACCTTTTGAATTATACAATGAACTAAAGCCCCTCTGTTCATCAATAGATGTATGGCATACTTATTATCATCATCCATTGGGAGGCCATCAAGAAATTATTGAATGGGTTAAGGGCACAGGACTGCGACCGTTCATTGATCCCCTCAACCCGGAGCAGAAGGAGGGGTTTCTGGCTGCATATCTGGAGAAGTTGAAAGAGTTCTATCCTCTTTGCAATGACGGATCTGTGCTGTTGCGGTACCCTCGTCTATTTATGGTTGCTGTCCGCTCTTAAGTAATGCAAAGGGTGTCCTGTATATATACAATAGTATGCGATACGACTTATAAAACAATATGTAGTGCTACAACTTTGCCAATAATGAGCGGTTCTTCCGAAATCTTGCAAACGCCACGAGTCCCGTAGCTCCAAGGCCCATGGACCCAGCATACGTAATAGCAGGCCTATATGCCTGAAATCCACTTTGCGAGCCGCCGTAGGCGTCGAGGAGGTATCCGGCAATCGGAGAGCCCTAGTATTATCATTATTTTAAGCACAATGCTAATATCGGGGAAGAGTTATGAGAGCTTACCATTAAATATCCACCGCCCCAACCCGTAACAATCATGGCCATGGCCACAGACACTCTCTGTGATCCAAAGACATTGCCCACAACCGTGGGCATAGTGGCAAAGAAACCTCCATTTGCCGCACCGTTGAGGACGACGAACACAGTCAGTGGGGCAAGAGTAGTGGCAGCTGGCCACAGGGCTAACATGGTGATGGCATTGATGAACAAGGAACATAACAATGCGTTGAGCGACCCGAATTTGTCACAGAGCAAACCGCAAAGTATTCTCCCTGCAGCAGACGAAAGATTAAATCCCGCCAGAAGGCCAGCGCCAGTGGATGAAGACAGGCCAATCGATCTACTGTAGAGTGGAATAAAGAACGGAGGAACTAAGAGGGGGAATGTAGCGATCGCACCAGAGGCAAATATGACGACGAATTCAAGATCACGGAAGAGGCGCCTGCGCGCAGCTGGTTAGTTTTTGATGTCAAGCATCTCGTGTCAATTTAATTATCTTACCATTCAATGAAGCCTGCAGTTTTGACGGGTGATCGCTCTTTCAACAACCATGCTGCAGGGAGACCAGTGAGCAGCGTCACCAGGCCAAGTATTCGATAGGCCCACGCGGTTCCAAGTCGTTGAATCACTGCATCCAAGGCAAAGCTGGTAATCGCCCCGCCGAGGCCTCCTCCTGCAAATACTATGCCGTTTGCTAGGCCTCTCTTTTTGCTGAAATACTGTGCCGGCGTGGCAGATACAGCCATAAAACAGAGACTTAGTCCAATACCAACCGACACGCCGGAGGTAATGAATAGTCCTGCAACACTGGTTACTGCGAAGCTGCTGAGTATCTCGGACGTGCCGAGGAAAAAAATGCCGAGCATAGCGGTTCGTTGCGCACCAATGGCTCGGATAATGCGCGCGTTGACAATTGCCAAGAAGGAGATGATAGAAACTCCCAATGAGCCAACGTAGGACAACGTTGCGGCTGTTGAGAGCCCCTTTTCAACGAGCTCCCCTTGGATCACTCCCCAGCTGTAGCCTGTACCTACAAACTAAAGTGGTGACATCGACATTAACGCCATGTTCTCTCCCAACAACATAACGTATTGGAGATCCAGATATGTACTCACCCACCATGAGATAACAGCGCAAGCACCGACGACAACCCAACCATAGCCTCCATCCGGCACAGCTGAGTCCGCTAAACGGGAAGCCTCTAAGATGTCGTCAGACGACGAGCCTTGGGATTCATCAATGGCCGCTTCATTGTGAAACCGGTTATGCCCAGATGTATTTGCCTGCAAAGGGAGTTCATGGAGCTCAACCGCGGTGGTAGTTGAAGTTGTAGTTGCCATGGCATGAAGATTAAACAACTATTTCCCCCCTTTCACATAAAACGACGTGTCTCGTGTCGAAAAACTGATGTTTTTTTTTTTTTTTTGCATAAGGATTCCCATATATATTACTATCGGCGCTATGGCTTTTTTTTTAAGGTTGGTTCGCTATCTCACGCCCTCTAATTGACAAGATCTGGGGGTAAAAACTGGAGCAACTGGAGCGTGGCGTCCCATGAGCCGAGGACGGCGACACGGCGATGAGTCAGCCGTCATTTACGTAGTACATGCATTTCATATTTGGGGATTCAGCATGCTGCTCATCTACTTTGATTCATTTAATTTTATACGAGGCCTATCCTTTAGCCTGTAATGTTATATCGCTAAAATACCTGAGAAAAACAATTGGTTTCGTCGCTTTCATCCCTGGAACGGAGTCTCGAATGGCGGCTCCGCTTGGGGAGTAATGCGAGCAAGATGTCGTCTCTGGCCGTTTTCCCAATCCACAAGAGCGCTGTGCTGGGTGACTCTGTTGTCCCAGACAACAACAGTCTTGTCTTCCCATTTGACACGCGCCTGGAAGTCGGCGCCCGTTGCCAGGTGATCATACAAGAACTTGAGAATGGTATCGGACTCTTCCTTCTTCAAACCAACAATATCACGAGTGACTAAAGCACGTGTTAGTTATCGACAAGATATAACAGATTAGACGTGTATATGAGGCGCATATATATATATATATATACTTACATTGTGGGTTGACGTAAAGGGCCTTCTCTCCTGTGGCAGGGTGCGTTCTGACAATGGGATGAGCGTGAACGACGGGGTCTCGTCGTTTGATGCTGTTGCGTGCCGCAGCCGCATTGACTTGCTCAATGCCTGAGTGTGTGGCTTGCAAGCCATGCAGACGCTCCTGGAACAGAGGGCTGAGTCGCTTATACGCCTGGACGGCGTCGGTGAAGATGGTGTCACCTCCAGTCTCGGGCTTATCCAAGATGTACAGGAAAGTGGTTCCGGGAGGCTGCTTCTCGTATGAAACGTCTGAGTGCCACGCTACGGAGCTCGTTCTAGTCTTAAAGTAGTCCAAGTGGCCCTTATCATTGACGCCGCGGTGGACGAGATGGACCTCAGGATAGCCTTCAGGAGAGCCGGAGGTGGGGTGAATGTGGTGTCGTCCAAAGTATGAACCGAATTTGAGCGCGTCGGCAATAGGAAGGTCGGCAAAGTCCTGGCCTCGGAAGGCCACGACCTTGCGCTTAGCAACATAATGAGCGAGCTCATCCTTGCCAGCGTCACTTAGAGAAGAGAGCTGAATCCCTCTCACTTCAGAGCCGATAGAAGGAGTGAGGTCTGTGACCTTGACCCCGCTAGGAAGAAGATTGGGATAGGAGGTGTCGGCATCTTTGCCATGCTCATAGTGTTCGAAGGGCTGGAGAGGAGGATACTTTTGTTCTGGGTTCCATGTAGGGAGGTAATGAGGGTACTGCGCGATTCGACTCAGTATGAAGAATTCGATGGAGGTCACCGAGTCCCAAAGGATCGTGTGAATCAGAATAAACCCACCTTGGCAGCAGGACCGCCAGCCTTGCCCTCCTCTGCGTCCTTGTCAATGTAGGTTAAATCAATCTCCTTGTATTGGCCAAGGTCGAGCTTATACACGGATGCGGGAACTGGCCCGGAGTTGGTGGTAGTAGCGGTCTCAACCAATGCAGGAGCCATTTTGTATAAAATTTATCTTTTACTTGGGAATTTCACGGCAATAGTAAGACAATTTCATCTAACCGGTTTGTTGGGTTCTGCCTATTTATACATTTGCCTAAGCTGCGACTGTTCCCCTCTTCGTTGCGGCCCATCGGTGTCTCTGCCCATCGGCATCGGGCGAACCCCACCCCCACAATGGCATGCATCGTGAACTCTATGGCGAATTGACGAATCATCCAATCATCCAATCTGAGACTTGTCTGATCTTCGGTTCTACATTTTGGTAGATGAATGGCGTTAATTGGTACATTTCGTGACTGCAGAACCCGCCGCGGGCATCGGTATCGCACTACCGGAAATGATCTGTACACTGTTGATGCTATTGATAGTGCGAATCACGCCATCCACCTTATACTGTGTAATCACTGCAGCAGTTGTACGACCGCGAAGCACGCAATCTATATCCTTTTCTTGGCTGATTACGTTTGCACGATAATTCCCCAATTATAGACGTGCTGACCCTCCCGATTCCGGCAGCGGGTCATCGCGAAACGGATCTCGTCATGACTCTGCATATTGACTGGCGCTCAGGTCCACCAAGCTGGACTGTTGCTTTCGCGTATGCGGCCCAAAAAAGGAAGTCGAATTACAAATATGCCCTAATTACTTGAGCTATTTCTCGCTGGTAATCGTATCCAGCTAGTGGGCTTGTATGCTGGAGGCATGTATCAATGGCAATGACTTCTGACCATGACTTCACCCTGAAATCTTCTGGGAATGGATGACGAGATGCCGCATTGCCGAGAACCGGGCGAATCATACTGGCCGTACTTTCAGGAGAAAAAAAGAAGACGAAGGCCTATCTAATTACTCATTCACAAAAAAGAAATGAATGATGGGAGACTCGATAGCTACTTTACTGATAGCCTGGGCTTGGTCAGATTTGCAGAGTCCAAAAAACTGCGAAAGCGGAGACTTGCATTATCGAGCATCATGAAACCCTGCCGAATTGCGCGACCGAATTGCGCATATTAACTAAACGTCCACTTCTTATCTGATGGGGCCCTTTATTACCTCATCTAACCTTAAGATGACGAACATTTCTACTCTTCGTTGAATATCAATAGCTTCTACAAATGGTTGCATGTTTATGCAAGGCTCAGCTGATATAGCCGGGAAAGGCATTAGGAATAACGGCTTTTATCATGCAGATGTCGAGGCGTATCGGAGCCTGGTAGTTTTCTAGAAATGTATAATTATTTCATGAATTAATCTCATAGCGGCGGTATATGTCTCTTACATAGTAGGCAAGTTAGGGTACGTTGCTCGTTAAGCCTGGGATCTCCCGCTTTTTTTGCAAATGATTCGTAACGCGGTAGATTCACAGAAGATTTGTCAACGGTGAATAATATATTGCTTCTCAAGATAAGTGATTAGGGCAAACCCATATTTATATTTGGTGCTTTAGCTTGAATGAAGCTCCATATGTAGGTTATATCACAGGTCAAATGAGGCGCATTCTATGTAGCATTCAAACCACCAGATGATCAATGTTTCAAATACCCAATTTATCCGCAATTTAATCATTGTTGTGATCATTGGAAGATTTCATATTTCCTTGGTACCCATGATTAGCCCATCATATATGGTCTCAAGATATCTGGGGGGCATCAACATGTTCATAATTAACTAGCGAAACCAGGTCCAAATGTTATTCTGAGTAGATACCAGTATATTATTTTGACTGCGTATAAATGCTTCTCCGATTAATCGCTACCTTAATGGATGTTGTGAGTAATATTAATATAATAGATTCTGTATTTTGATTCATGAAATCATGACAAACCTCTTACTGGAATTGAACCTCCTTACTGCCAGAATACTTTACTAAATGAAGCCAGAGCCATCGCAATTCTACCGGTTGCTATTCACATGACGACCACTTTGAGATCGATTGACCTCGATGCTAGTAATTTACTCACACGTTCATTGTGGATACGAAGAATAACTATTCTTAACTAGTCTACGGAATAGTCAATTCCATCTTTTTCTCCAAACTTTGCAATCCGAAGACTATACCCCAATGTTTATGTCACAAATTGTCTTCAAAGAGCGTACCGTTGAGATACTTGAGACCAGTATCCACTGCAACAGTGACTACCTTTTTCCCTGGCCCCAATTCTTTCGCTAGTTGTATGGCAGCAACAACGTTCACCCCGGTGGAAGTTCCGACTAACAATCCTTCTTCTTTTGCAAGTCGGCGGCACATAACACGGGCTTCCCTTTCAGGAATGGCTCGGGCTTCATCATACAATGCTTGATCAAGATGCGGAGGAATGAATCCCGAGCCGATGCCTTCGACGCTATGACTTCCCTTCTGTCCCTTGGTCAGAAGTGGTGATTCCGCAGGCTCCAGCACTACTATCTTTGCGGAGGGATATTTTGACCTTAGAACACGCGCAACTCCTGTGGCCATTCCTGCAGTGCCGACTGCGCCACAGAACGCGTCGATACCATCACTGAACTGATTAATAAGCTCATGCCCAATCGTTGCATAGCCAATAAGAGCGTCGTCGTTATGGAACTGGTTCGTATAGTAGTGACCCTCAGCTCTGCTGAGCTCTTCTGCACGACGTACGATAGATGGAATGAGATCGGCTGTGACCTTTCCCGAAGGGCTGTGGACAAGATTGACTTCCGCTCCAAGACAGGAGATTGTGCGCAACTTTTCTTTTGAGAAGGCATCTGAACATGCAACCAAAAATCGATAACCCTTAACAGCAGAGACAAACGCTAGCGACGCTCCTGTGCTACCACCGGTGGCTTCAACAATGGTCATTCCAGCTTTAAGTTCTCCGCGTCGTTCTGCCTCCTCTACCATGGATCTGGCCATACGATCCTTGTAACTCCCGGTTGGATTCAGGAATTCCAACTTGACGAATACTTCCGCCGCATCTTTTGGCACAACATTGTTAAGGCGTATCACTGGAGTGTTTCCAATTGCCTCCAGGATGCTGTTGAATGGTTTAGGAGGAGTTGAATTCATATTGGATAGAGGTTATGAAATAGAAGATTGTGAGAATATAGATGGCGAGGGTTGGAAGCTGCGCCGTTGCTCGAGAAAATACATGAATCATTATATAGATTGTCGGAAATCCGAGGAAGACTCTTATAGTAACAATTAAACTAATTCACATACCGATAGTACCCGTTCGCTTTTGACAGCTGAATTATGACTCTAATGCCGTGACTTCTCGGAGGTTTAAGCGGACTATGTGCGGCGCCCTACCCAGGACGTTGACACCACCATGATAGGGTTATATGTACTACCGTGTCGCAGCAGTTTAAATCACTCCCCACTTGACGATTGATGTAATCTCTATAGTTTCTAATTGCAGCTCTAACTCCTGATGCTAGATATCACTTCATATTGGGTAATCACTAAATGCCTCACATTCCTCAGACAAGTAACAAGAAAGTAATTTGGGTTAAAACAATAGAATAACTCCGAATCGATTGACTGAACAGGAAGGAAACATCTACTGGATCTTGAGCATAACAGCAAAACAATAGTGAAGTCTTCGTTTTCGCTGCGCTCGACCTTATGCGTCATTAGCCCCTAGCCTCCGCGTATCGGATGGAAGTCGAGTCATGAATACTATTTGGGCACAACTTTGCGTAAAATTTGCACCACATGCCATCCAAAGATGTAAGTTTATTCTAACTGAGCACTAGGGTCTCTGAGAGATTAATTTATAGTATGCTTCGTACAAATAGGATAATTTATCGTTTGCGGAGCCACAACCAGAACGTGGCACCTATTGACAATCGAGGTCGTGCTTTTTTTTGTAGCCCTGAATTTATTTGAAACATTCCACTGGCACCGGCACCTATAGTCGTTGTACTCGCATATAATTTATAAGTTCTGTTCATAAAACTTCTAACAAAGCGAAGTACAGAAAGAACTAATAGGAACATGTTGTGTAATCCTCGAGCATTCGCGCTCTCGTGACTTGTCATCGAATTTTATGATAAATGGCGATGTAAGTAGTTATTTACAAACAGTTACCCAGATGGTGCACCGATTTCTAATCAATGATTCATTTGGTTGTAACTGCACATCTGGTGGCAGAATTACAGAGGAAAATCGCAGGCACATTTTTTGCTATTGATAGAATAGACGCTAGCATTAGCCAATATATCAACACACCTATGTTAAGGAGAAATAATGGGTCCATATAGGAGCTTAAGGACATAGCGGTGCAATCTCGTGTGTTCACTTTAGCATTCACGTTACTCCTGCCATTAACAACAACGAGGCCGAATTAAAGAAAGAAAAAAGTCTGTATTATGAAGACTTGTGTATAGTGGCTGGGTGATGACGGTAGCTAGGAGAAAGGCGATTCCTGCCCAAAAAGACTGCAATGTGGTGCCATGAAGCTGTTCAGCGATAGACTAGGGGAGACTTAACGGTTGTCTCTAATGCTAGTGATAATAATGGGTGTTGCGTATTACGTGGAGAGAAAATAAAGATCTCTCCAAGGCAGCCCGCAGAGGTGAGTGAAAAGGGGGAACTAGTAGCTTACGGGGATCGCCACCGAAAGGCCGGTAGAATCAAGGGAAAATATGAAAACAACAATGTTGATAGCGAAAAAGGCGAGGCAGAAATTTAGATGCTTCTTTTTCGCAAATTGTCCAGCAGAAGCATCGTTGTCGGCATCTATTTCGCCATCATCGTGCACACCTGCATATGCTACTTCCTTTGTGTTGTTGACTCCGCTACTGTGTACACCATCTTGACTGACAGGCGATATTTCAGCGTGCGAAACGGCGCTAGGCTGCCGCTCGATAACTTCCATGGGATTGATCTGGATCATTGTTCGAATAGTACCGACTACATGTAGATCGAAGGAAAATAATAAATGAATCCAGGAGTAGCAGGTGGTGTGTCTTCCGTACTCCATATGATTAGGTGGTATTCCTTGGCAATCCTATGTATGGCACCTGTCTGCTAGATAAGATGAGTCGTACCAAAGAGTAGAGCGGATTAGTAAACATTAATCCAACAAAAACAGTAACCATTGGTGCTGTTATTTGTTACTTTTTTATCCCAAGGTAACAAAAAACGGACCGTGGGAAAGGGACCAAATTGTTTCAGGCAGCAAGGCACGGAAAAATGCACGTGTTGTTGAACAGGGTTCATGCTCCGATAGGCGAAACCAATGTGCGCTTACCGAAGCATTCGGCGTCGGAACGAAGACTGCTTCACGATATAATATGATTTCATCGCCCAGCTAGTATAGAAGAGTAATTGGTGACGAATTCCGAATCCTGGAGTAGAGATAACTTCTGTGTAGCATTTGACGTCGCCACACCTGAACTCCTGCCCCAAGGTGGTGTTTCTGCTTCATAACCGGCTTTCCCATAAAGAAGTCCGAAATCCTGAGGAATTCCCCCACTGCTTTCTTTCCCCTTGAGAAAGAACTGCCTTTCGATGCTAAGGCGCACATCGGCTAAATTTTGAAAGCTCAGTCAAGTTTCCTGAATTCATTCTTTGGCGACTGTCTTTAGATTCATGGAGGCATATACGACCCATTTCTAATTTTCGAGCTATATTGAAACCTCTAAACGTGACTTCAGTGAAATTGTTTCACTGACATCGCGATACGCGCACCGATATGTAGTCCGCAGATTATATAATCCTCAACTGAAATTCGAGCAGCATACGGACTGTAGGCATTCAAAGTCTTCTTATACTAATAACCTCAACAGCCAGCTGGGTTGAATTAAATAGATCACCAAGACGCGCCTGTCAGGAGACAAAGGAGCTAAGGGCATCCGCGACCTAGGTGCGAACTAGTAGCGAGGACCCAGCGGACCTTCTGC
The DNA here is from genome assembly GCA_003012085.1 of Trichoderma brevicompactum. Classification (NCBI taxonomy): domain Eukaryota; kingdom Fungi; phylum Ascomycota; class Sordariomycetes; order Hypocreales; family Hypocreaceae; genus Trichoderma; species Trichoderma brevicompactum. Next base: position 33,990 of record PXNZ01000063.1, read on the forward strand.
TAGGAAACGGCTATATAAAGGGAAGATAGTCTCCCTTTATTATAAGAGGGCAGAGATAAATACAGTCTTGGGAAGCAACCTAACTGCTTCCCACTTGCGATACTACTGCGTACTACCTTCTTGCACTCCTTCACTCTTCTCTACACCACCCATTCCTGACAGCGCCCCTCTCCCACCCCTTGGCTCCTCCAGAACCGCCTTCATCATTCACACGGAGACTTGGTCTGGATAGGGCCTCCGGTCCAATGAACATTTGGCAAACGATTTTGGAGAATACCCAGCGCGGATAAAATCCCAAGGATAAAGGAAAGCCGGGGATAAATGAAGAGACAGAGTTTGACTTCCTTGCGCTATGACAAAAGGGTTTTAGTCAGATGCTTGTCTTCCGACGTACTTCGGATAGATATGTAGTGGCATTAGGCATTAGCACCACCTCCCAAAATGCGAGGTGGTTTGACATATACCTTATCAAGCTGTGTACGGCTGAAGACTCGTGCGGTGCTAGAGAGATCCTCGCAAAAAGGAAATCCTAAGCGTGCGCATAGGCACAAGGTCACGAAGGGTGTCCAGCCAGCACTCCCCCCGGCTTGATATTGTAATCCACTTCAACAGCAATTAGGCATTGAAGTTTCATGGGTAGTACCAAGTTCACAGTGTTTTAGCTGAGATATGATAATGGGCCCTTGGCTGTGAATTTGGTTAGATTTCTATATATAACCACTGGTTTGAGATTGAATTACGTTGGCTATTGCTTCAATTGTGGTTTACAATTATGTCATTTTGCTATCTTGGTGCAGAAATAGGAGATGTTTATGCTTAAAAACTGCTGTCATGATGTGGTTTCATTGGGTGTACGACAACATATGGCTGGCATTGATTATTGGCTCGGATGCCTGATTTATTTTCCCATGCTTCCAAGAGCTTTATATGTGTAGCTAATGGCTAAAATATGAGAATATGAACCACAATTGTGGACAAGTCTGATCGAACTTGTTGCAATTGTTTGTAACTGTCGAAAGGTTTTTAAAAAAAATAATTGCAGCAATAGAAATTTACTGTAAAAAAGAATCAACAACACCAATAATGCTCAAGAGAACATAGGAAGTGTCAAACTATACTGGACTCGAGGGGAATTGAACCCCTGACCTTTCACATGCGAAGCGAAAATCATACCCCTAGACCACAAGCCCGTTTAATTACATAATCCGTATTTGGTTCGATCTATAGAGCCTCAAGATTCTCACATTCCCAAAATTTGGCAAGTAAAAAGAATAGCAAAAAACTGGACCCGAGGGGAATTGAACCCCTGACCTTTCACATGCGAAGCGAAAATCATACCCCTAGACCACGAGCCCAATTATATATAAAATTGAAAACTATAGGGTACTATACAGTATTCAAAGTTTGAGATCGACTTCTCTTTGGTTAACTGAAGCTTACACTTTTATGAAAACGGTATGAGAACTAGCGAAGTTAATGTTGCAGGGGAGGGGTAAATAATCACGGGATTATACAAACAGAGTATGCAGTAGAGACACTGTGGAAAGTCTCGACCCATCATGATTATGCTTACATGCAGCATGCACATCATCCTGACATTATAATCTCTAGAACATGACTCCTTTTGCTGATCTGTCATTGTCGCAAGATATTCTCTATATAGGAGAGGGCGTAATTTGTATTTATTACTTGAGTGTTTGCATAAAGTGAGTCATACCGACAAGAAAGCCTTTTTGATTCCAGTGTAATTCCTATATTCAATGTGGGATGCCGTGAGCTGTGTGTGCCAATGTTTGTCATCTCCCGCTTACATAAAGCCAAACTTCGGCGGGACGGACAACACCGGAAATCCGTCACGACCCAACAGCTTACTACAAAGATATAGCGTGAACTCAAGAGACTTAATATGCTTGGCAGAATGCATTTGCTTTCCTTGGCGCTTTGCGTATAAGAAGTGCACTGAGACATGTGAGATTTTGGATCACTGCATTAACCCAAGACCCAACCCCATTGACTTAACATATTTCTTGACTCTACTCACTCCGCACTTCATCATTCAAGATGGCTTCACCAGCTCCTCAAGTACAAGTCTTAGATAAATCTGATTACACAAAGCAATACCTAGTCACTCTCGAGAATGCGCATCCGCTTCCTCAACTAGCAGCAGGGGATATTCGCATCCAGAGCCGCATCATCTCCATCACGACTAACAATTTTGGTTATGCCCGATTGGGGCATCTTTTTGGCTGGTGGAATGTCTGGCCTGTAGCGCCATCACTCCCTGCGCCCTATAATAATGCCTCCAAGTACGGCCGCATTTCTTCTTGGGGCTACGGAGAAGTGATTGAGAGCCAAAACCCCAAAGTTCTGATTGGGACTAAGCTATACGGCTATCTTCCCATCGGAGATTATCCAGAGATACTCCAGGTGACAGTTGAAGAGAAAACTGGCCATATCTTGGAGACCAGTGAGCGGAGAGCTGCTCTAATGCATATATACAATCGCTATCTCCCGTTTCCTCCGCAGACAGATCTAGTAGCCGAAAAATTGTCTCGAGGCTGGGACTCGGTTATGAGACCTCTTTTCGAGACGGGCTACCTTCTTAACCGCTATGCGTTCGCTTGGGACATAGCAAAGAGAACACACCCGCTAGGCGTTTCGCTGCCATGGAGCCAGGACAATGCTAATCTTGCAGACGCTGTAGTAGTGTTACTTGGGGCGTCTGGCAAGACGGCACTGGCGTTCGCGCAACAATTACGACAGGGGAGACCTGCTGAACATGGGCCCCGTAAAATTGTAGCGGTAGGATCGGCCAGCTCCCGGAGCTTTACGGAGGGAACAGGCTTATTTAACGACGTGCTGCTCTACTCGGACGCAACTAGCCCTGATACTATAACAAAGCTAGGAATTGACGCCAGCACCAAGGTACTACTGGCCAATTTTGGCGGGAGAGGCACAGTTGACGAAGAATTGCATACTCTTATAACACAAGTGTCTACAAATACTGTAGTTCTTATGATTGGTGGTGATCCTACGGGTAAGCGATCCAGCCTGGGTGCTTTGACAGAAGTGCCAGGCAGTGGGGTTGTCCAATGCAATGCTTCTGGCTTGCGAGATACTGCTATGGAAATTGAGGGAACCGCAACATACTTTGAGAACCTATCATACGAATGGACGCGATTAAAGGAGAGTGGGGCTATCAACGGGATGAAATTGCAATGGGGCAAAGGAATGCAAGAGTTCAGAGAAGGTTGGGACTCGTTATGTAGCGGAAAGATTGAGCCTACTCTCGGCTTGGTATATGAGGTATAAGTATTAGGACAGAATATATTCAACTGATAACTTTTACGTTGAAATTAAAGCTTAAACTGGCTTGGGAGCTCACAGAGTACTGGACTGCAACAAACGCATAACATTAAATCAACTTGAAAATGGTTATCAATGTCTCTTTCTTCCGTTCTCTGGAACCTATATGTAGCAGGGCCGCTTCAGTTGACATATTTCGATAAGAAAATATAGAGCTAACCTAGCTTCTTTCCAACTTTAAATAAATGGTAAGATTAACAGAGAGTCATATTTTCCACCCGTGTAGATTGTATGATTACCAACATTCTCATTGTTATCATATGCTGGTTTAATCCTGTCTGTGTCTGGATAACACATATCGTATCCTGCCACTCGCAACATGATGCCCTCCCCTGGGGCAAACACCATGCCCATTGGCCAGAGTGTGATTTCCAGATCCACAATCGTCCCTAAAGGAATTGGTTCTCGACGATTGTGTTTGTAAACTATCTCTTGGGGTGTTGATTGCTCATCATCCTTGGTCACTCGATGTGAGGCGCGAAGGAAGCCTTGGGGTCCAAGGCACTTCGCAATATTATCATTTCGAACCTCATTGACTGGCACGGGACAGGGGTAATTAAGGTGCTCGAGTGGTCTACCATCGGTTGAGATCTTGCGGATCTGAACAGCTATATCGAGATCGTCGTGCTCCTTACATGATACCCAGAGCTTCACTTTTGCATACCCGGCTATTTCTGTATGCTGTTGAAAATGGATTATAAAATTCTATACCAAGGCAATTATGTTAGATCTTACGTCACGAGTGCGACACGCTAGGATGGAGATGTGAATTCTACTTACGGAGCTATCGGTTAGACCTTCTGCAACGTGTGTGATGGAGCCCTCCGTAGCCGGCTTGTCCCATGCAAGTGCCTTCGATACAGAGTCAAGATATAATGTCTTGAGCTGCTGTCGAGCCAGCGGCCACTCCTTCTCTGGCCGTTCTTCAATAGACTTGGTAAGACTACCGTCGGCTTCGAATCCAAGAAGAGATAAGCGAACAGGAGGGGTATCGTTATCCCAACCATTCTGAATCCCTTTCAGGAATCGGTCGTAGAATTTTCGGAGATCTTCATTTGCTTCTGGCCGGTATAAATCGTACCACTCTTGGTAGCGATGGACTCGTAGCCATTTGTGGGAGGTCTTTGCTGTGCGGAACGTATGGAAAGACCCTCGGGTGTGAAGTTGGGAAGAGAAGGAGGCTAGCACGTAGATAGGTACGTTGATATTTTCTGTATGTATATACTTACTCTCCCAGTAATCATCGAAGAAGGGTCGTTGTGCGAGCATCTCTGGCATATTCTCCACTGAATTTGCTCCAGCGAAGCCAGATAATAGAAATCTGTGAAGGCCTGGGTTATGCCTTCTGCCTCCTCTGCAGAGAGTATCGCGATACACATCATGCCGACCTTCCCAAGGAGCTAATGCCTTGAGCGCTGGGTGCTCTAAACGCGACGCGAAGTTGATTTGAGAGATGGCTAACCATGAGTTGCCAGCCATACCAACGGCGCCGCTACACCACGGTTGCTTGCAGATGTAGTCGATGGTATCGTAAACGTCCTCAGCTTCCTGTTGGCCATAGAAAGCCACATCGCCTTCGGATTTCCCTGCCCCTCTAGCATCAACATTGATAATTGCATACCCATGTCGCATCCAGATGGCAGGGTCAGGACCCTCAAATTTTTCATATCCCGACGTGTCCCCCAGCTTGATACCTATGCGGTGGGGTCCCATGATGTCGTAGTTCGGCACGCCGGTGCCGGTCTTACCATAAGGACTATATGCGATGATTGCAGGGACCTTCTCACCAGCATCTGTGTTAAATGGACGGAAGATATCTGCGTAAATCTTGATGCCATCGCGCATAGGCATCGCCACGTCTCTTTCAAAGAGAGTGTCGACAGAAAATGGTAGGCGGCCAGGCCATCGAGTGTGGCCTTGTGACAGTAAGATCTTTTTATTAGGCTCAAAGCCATGCCAAGTGTATATTGGGTGTTCCTCTGGGGACGGCAATTTCTTCCACTGCAGATCTGGGAACTGCTCACGCATTCTTTCAGAAGTTCTGACCATGATGACTATGTATATGATAGGGGTGATGAAACTTTTGTGTTAAAGGCGAAGTGGTAGTTGAGATTGAGACTGTAACTGAGCCGCTGTTTAATAATGACTATAGTACGCACATATGCATGCATATATATAGATAACTGAAGGGCTATTTTCTAGCTAGAGACCGACTTCGGTAGAGCGCTGGAACTTCGGGGTCTGCAACGAGGAAATTAGTAATGATAGAGTCGATGCTCTCTCATCGGGACGACTTATTTACCTTGTAAGCGGCATCTATGCTTTTGTTTTCCTAAATAAGAACATCGCGGGAGGCGGCTCCAACCGACATGGGGTTTGGGATTAGGAATCCTGTGACCCCAAAAATTATTCCGCGAAATTGTACCGCGACGCCACTCCGACGGTATTAAACATTAGCGGGTTCTCTTCACCAAGAATTCAATTCACAAATAAAGCAGTGAATATAATGAAATACAATGGTATCTCAGATGAAATAGTTTTGAATTCGTACTACTCATTTGTGACATATTTCTTATGCAGATAGGAGATGCGACATGATGAATCTGGCATTAGATATATGAGGCTCTGTTGGTTGTATTTTTGGCGCCTTGGTTTTTTGCTCTTGTTTTCATCAAATCACTCCAGCGGCATTAAACCTATTTGTGTACTTTTAGAAGTATCGGTCGAATTTCTACTACCCCGGAATACCCCGGCATATTGCCATGAATGTATTCATGCGTGGTCAGGTCGCCACCGTCATCGCCTGTAACACAGCCACCGACATTTTACTTGTTGCAACTTGTATTACCCGCCGCATTTGATATGTCCTGTGATGAGTATGATGTATAAGAAGGGGGTGTCTTCACCTCAAAATGCGATCCTGTAAAAGCAATCACTTAGCCTCACAAAGCAAACTGTTTATCCTATTCCATCTCGTTCCGAATCTCAATCTCACATTTCAACACTAACCAAGATGCAAATTGACGCCAATAACCAGAATCCTCCACCAGAGAAGCCTTCGCACTGGGTGCCGCTACTAAACCAGCCTCTACGACAAGAGCGCAAGCTTCGTGTTGTATGCATTGGCGGCGGTTGGTCGGGCATGACATTAGCCCACAAGCTTAAGCATGAATTGAAATGGGATTACTTCATTGACCTCCAGATTTACGAGAAAAATGCTGATCTCGGTGGCACTTGGTATGAGAACCGGTACCCTGGAGCGGCGTGGTAAGCTACTCAACTCAACATCCGGGGCGATAAACTCAACAAAACTGACTTTTGATTTATAGTGACGTTCCTGCCCGTATGTTCTCCCTGCACCTTTTGGTGGCTAACAATGCTTCATATATTAAGACTACTAGATATTTACGTTTTCCCATTTGAACCTAACCCAAATTGGACTACATTTTACGCTAGCAGTCCTGAAATCTGGCAGTATATGAAAGACACTGCCAAGAAATGGGGCCTTGAGAGCCAAATGCTGTTTAATTCTAAAGTCATTGACTCTGTTTGGGACGAATCTAACGGAAAATGGCGACTTAAGATTGAATGTCAAGGAGATACCATTAAGGACGAATGCGATATTCTCATAAATGCAACCGGCTTTCTTCAGTAGGTTTCATTGTACATCTTCTATATTGCATCATGTTAAGAGGTCCCTCTAACACAAGAAACTTTTAGCAAGTGGTCTTGGCCGAATATTGAAGGTCTTCATGACTTCAAGGGAAAGCTTGTACACACAGCAGCTTGGTAAGTAGAACTAGATTCGACTTGGCAGGTGTGTAATGTTGTATTAACATTCTGTCCAGGGATCAGTCGTTAGATTGGAGCGGCCAGAAAATCGCTGTTATTGGTAACGGATCATCCGCCATCCAGCTCTTACCTCAAGTACAAAAGTCTGCCAGGAATGTCACCACATATGTTCGCAATCCCACATGGATTGCTGCAAATTTCCTCAACCAGTTTTCCGAGGATGGCAACAAGCATTTTACTGAAGATCAAAGAAGGGAGTTTAGAGAGAATCCGGAGAAGCTGTTTCAACTGCGGAAGAAGTTAGAGCATGGGTATGTATATGATTTCTCATATGGTCCCTGGTTGCCTCGACTCACATGATATTGGCATAGCTTTAACGAACTTTTCAAGGCGATGGTCATGGGGAGGCCAGAGCAACAGGCTCTTGACCAAGAGCACCATGAAATCATGCGTGAACGTCTCCGCCAAAACCCTGAGTTGATTGAACGCTTGATACCGAGGTTCACCGCCGGCTGCCGTCGATTGACGCCTGGTGACGGTTATCTAGAGGCTCTTCAGGAGGACAATGTCAAAACCATTTGGAGTCCCATAATCAAAATCACTGAAAACGGCGTTCTGACAGCCGAAGGCGAGGAAGAATTTGACATCATAGTTACTGCTACTGGCTTTGATGTGAGCTACAAGCCCAACTGGAACCTTATAGGGCGTGATGGAGCCCAACTCTCCAAACTTTGGGCAAATGATCCCCTGAGCTATCTTGGCATCACTGCTCCTGAGCACCCCAATTATTTCATTTTTGCGGGACCTAACACCCCGGTAGCGCACGGTGTATTCCCCGGCTCTTGTGATGCTATGGCCACCTATATCCTGAAATGGTGCCGCAAGATCGCGTCGGAAGATATTAAGTGAGTTCGAACCTCTACCCCTATGATAATATGTCGCCTTAGTCCTGCTAATGACGTTTATAACAGATCTGTATGCGTTCTGCCTGAGGTTATTAATGACTTGGATATCTGGTCTCAAGAGATGTTGTCTCATACTGTGTGGGCTTCCCCATGCCGCAGCTGGTATAAAAATGGAAGAGTTGATGGTCGCATCACTGCTTTGCATGCCGGTAGTGTTATCCACTATAGAGGTTAGAAATCCCCCATTGCGTAATGTCTTATTCATGGAGCTAAAAATATGTATTAGAGCTTTTAGATGATATCCGTGGTGAAGATTTCCGGATTGAATATCGCTCAAAGAATAAATTCCGCTTCCTAGGGAACGGTTTCACAAAAAGAGATATCGATGGAGACGATCTCGGCTATTATCTTAAACCTCCTGCGGCGAAGAGTAAATCAAATATTTAGGTTATTGATTTGGCATACTTTGTGTTTGCTGGCATTTTATGTTGGAAATATAAAATCATTACGATTATTAGCTGGTTTTATCCTGTCCACGCTAGCATAAATGCAGTTGTCGTACGGGTTGTTTAGTAAATTCAACATCTGTCAAATTGAGATAGCGCTGAATTATAGGGCAAAGTGTAAAGAGTATTATTATCCCATAATTTTTGTTGAGAAATATAAAGAAATATCATGAATTTGCGGACGGAAATTGGTCAGTGTTTTATTTCAGCATTGGTCTGCAAATGTGGTTCTCAAATAGTGATTGTTGGACTTCCCTACGGATGACCTGGTCTAGAGGAGCCACTTAAGGGGTGACGTAGCGCCTTTTACACAGAGGTACCCATTGATATATTTTTCGCTGGGCAATTTCAAAACGTATGAAATGGCTCTATGTTTCGATGAAAGTTTAACGTAACCAAAATGCGCATCTAAAGCAGAGGCAAAATTACTATTTAGATAGTGATGGCGTACATAGTCTATTTCAGCTCGTCATTATAAAAAGGCAATTAGTTCTCGTATGAGTTTGACACACCTCAAGTGCCGCACCTTTTTAATGGGCTCATCTATTATATCTGAGGGAACTTGGTGTTTATCCACGAGTCGTTCATGCCATAAGGAAAGAACTGCTCAATGCCAGCAAAGAAATTCCCATGGTCTATGGAAACTTGTGATTCCATACTATTGTCAAGATGTGGTAGTAAGGATATAGTATTCGAATTTATTGGCGAGTATGGTAGGGAATCGGACAAGATCGATGAATCTGAAAGTGACGCGTCTTGTTGAGATGCTACCAGGCCTGCAGTCATGAAACCGGCTAAATCCAGCGAACTGCTATCAGTGCCCTGCTTTGCCATTAATCCTTTTAGTAAGGCCTCGACGCTAGACAGCCTGCGCTTTAGGACACTCATGCCACACCAAAATACGATAGATCGATCAATGTTAAGACAGAGAAGCTCATAATTTGATTCAGCCAGCTGTTTGTTGAGAGTCAAAGGTCCAAAGATCCGGCAAGCTATTTGCGCGGCGGCGGCGATCCACAGAGTGTTGGTCATGAAAGGGTTGATATACTTGTAGTGCTCGCCGGAACTATTACGTACCATGGTGATAACATTCTCGGAGATTTCCATATAGTTTGACCACAAGGAAAGATTAGAAAATTTGCATTCGTTCCCCACATTAAGATTTTTGGTCTGAAACTGAGCGAGCCAAGGCGCCTGAGCAGCAATCTGATGGTGATAAAGCATGAAACGGACAAGTTGCGTTATAAGATGAATACAATATATGTCGTTATGATATTGATGACAGCTAATATCTTGCGGGGAGTTTTTTGTCTGAAAGTCGAGAACCTGTCCGTGATACACAAGTTCAGGGGGGAGCGAGTTGGTTATACAGTACAGGCAATTGGTCATAATAGTAACATCGGCCATAGTTGTCGTAGAATCAGTGCCGAATCCGAACTCCGGTAAGAGTGACTGGCAATTGTGCACGAATGAATTGATGACAATGTACCAAGCCTTTGGGCTGGGGTTTCCTGACTCGCATAAATGTTTCCAACGGAGATTTGGATCCAAAGCGAGATAGCAACTCTTTTGGGAGATGTCATTGAACCAGCAGCTGTCAGGTATTGGCAGAAATGTGTAGTTGTGGTTCCAGTTGATAGCCATAGGCAAACGCCGAATAGCGCTAGCGAGGACATCCATCTCCCAAATTGCCCACCAAGCTCTTCTTTTCTCTTCAAGAATAGAGCAGTTGTCTAGATGAATATTGCAACTCTCGATGTCAATCTGTCGATGGGGTTGAGAATCTACTCGATGAAGGCCTAGCTCGTATGCCAATCGAATACAAATTCCTAGATGTCTCCACGCTTTCGACCGCACGCTTTGTGTCAATTGGTAAAAGCTTAGGAGAATATATGCCTGAACAAGCCATAATGGAGCCACTGAGTCGCCGAGTTGTTCGATTGCTTCTTCGAGACGTTTCGAGGCGAGACTGGCGAAATAAGAAGGTGCAGGGCATTGAACAGGGCGAGATGGTGTATTGAAACAAGCGTGAAATCTTGCGGCGAAGGCAAACATTGCAGCTACTAATGCCTCGGCCTCAGCTGAAGATTGCATGTGAGCGAGCTTCTGCTCAATTTTGTATGGTTTGAAAAGCGTGAATGTTGTCATGTTGTGGAAATAAGAATCCATGCTATTACCCCGATTAATATGATGGAACGCGTAGCTGACAATCGCAAAAGAGTCGTTTAATAACGGGAGTATTTGAGAACTCTGTGTGGGAGATCAGGAAAGATTGAATGAGGCTTACAGGTAATTGTAGAGGTTTTTAGAGATTGCCAGGCCGTCACATACACGTCCCACGATCACTTCACTCGTTGTGCCTCCAAAAGAAGGGGGTGATTTTGGCCTTGATTGCACTTCGTGTGAGGGATGCATGATTTGGGTAAACGTTGTCGCACTGGCAGGGATATTGTGCCCATCATCACTAGTGGTCAGTTGGGGAGATTTTCTTGATGGGAGAGCGTGAGAAGTGGACTCTTGTTGAGGCACCCCAGCCTCGCAAAGTAGTTTATGGCTATCCGTAGGTAAAACATGGCTTGAAGCGGCGGTCTCGCCCAAATTGGGGGGGGAATCTCTCTTGGTAAGACGCCCATTTCGTGTATTGACGCGTCTACGGGTGTTCTTTTGAGTGCTCCCTTTATAATATCTGATCAGATTTTGTGCCAACAGCTGATGGAGTCATGAAGCTTGAACCAACCAATTTTAGGGCCTGGCTTTTTGTTGCAAGTAGGATATTCGCATATACCGCTCAACTTATTACACAGAGCGCATATAGGTAAAGCCCTATTGCTAAAGAAGAGTTAGGTAGTGTGCCCCAAAACAAAACATTGGCCAATCCCAAGACCTGGAACTAACCATTTCACTTTCCTTCTGGTTGTTGTTAAACCGATTAATAGCGCGATCTCCGTAGAAGTGGAATTATACAAGCATACCTCTTACAGGCATAGCAAGAAAATTCAGAAACAGAAAGATCAGCTCCGTCATGCATGGTTCTGCAAGGTCGTCTTAATTGGTGACGGGGTAATTTTCAGAAGGGTCGAAAGGAACAAATCAACGGAATGATATCAACACAATGTTGCCAGCCATAGCAGGATGGAAGAGCAGTGGGGAGTTTGAACGGAGTCCAAGCGGCCCAAAAGTCGGCGGCATGTCTTCAAGTTATTATGCCGAGAACTTGGCGACAATGGACGAACCTAATGGGGTCGCGGAGCCGCGAGAATCTGACAAGCCGCGAAGCGCGAAGTTAGTAAGCTAGTCATTTCTTTTTTGGCGGCAAATCTGGTGCTAATTTATAGAGCTAGCGGAACTAGTTTAAGCTGGGACATGATAGGGCGGCAAGGTCTCTTAAGGTTATTCCAGTGAGAAATCTGAACTAGCATCTCTGGACACAACTCTCTTTGCTTCATGACATATTAACCATTTCAAATTGCAATGTGGGTGAAAATTGACTGATTGTTCGGAGAAAATTCAGATAACCAACCAGAAATGTTTACCGATTTACCTCCCTCTTAGTTTACTGCCTGCGTAAGCGACGGAGGAACTTCGTCGGTCTAACTTTTGAGAACACAAAGGAATTAGACCGCCTTGATCATGCATAGCCACCCACTTAATCCGTACAATGTGCTTCAATGACCGATGACAAATGAGCAAGTGCATAGCATGGGGTACAACCGGTTTCTCCAGAATCCTAGGATCGAACAGAATTACATAACTGGACTTACTAGCTATATAAGTGTCGTGTGAGCAGATTTAGATTGGCCTCCTCTTTACTCAATAAATTATTTCTACAGTTTCAGTGATCTTCCGCTTGATCGATTGTACTAATATTAACGTCAATCTTCCGAACGTTTGAGCATTTTCAAGAAACGCCTATTGAAGATATTAAACTCTATCAGCATGGCTACTAAGAAGGTTATCGCAGTCATTGGTTCAACGGGCAACCAGGGGGGGTCTGTTGCTAGAATCTTCTTGAATGACCCCAAACTAAAGCACAATTGGACTGTTCGTGCTATTACCCGAGATATTACTAAGGAGGCTGCCAAGAAACTTGAGAGTCAAGGTGCTGAGCTTTTTGCTGTAAGTACAAGGGAAAAACGATTGTACTATTGGATTGGCATATAAAATAGGATTCCCATTGCTGACGGGGAAAAAGGCCGACATCAATGATGGCAAGTCATTGGCCAACGCCTTTTCTGGTGCGGCGGCAGTGTTTGCTGTAACAAACTATTGGGAGACGATGAGTAAAGAACGCGAAGAGCAGCAAGGCAGGAGAATAGTTGATGCAGCAAAGGTAAGCCTGTCCTCGTGAGTTAATGAAACTTCAATACTAAGATATATGCATAGGATGCTCAAGTGCAACACTTTATTTACAGTTCGCTCATTGATGTCGCTAAAGGTATGTAACTTGACCTATCTACGAAGCGATGAATTGTAAGAAATATATTCACTTTACTTACTCAATTAAACGTGTTGAAGCTACTCATGACAAACTGCCTAATGTCTACCATTTCGATAGCAAGGCCACAGTCGAGCAATATGCCCGCGACTTAGGGATTCCAGCAACTTTCTTCCTGCCTGGATTTTTCATGTCCAATATTCCTGGACAGCTGCTCTCACAAGAGGCGCCAGAGAAGCCCTGGACACTTTCCATCCCTACTCCCGAGACGGCACCATTTCCATTGTTTGATGCTGAGACAGATACCGGTAAATTTGTCAAGGCCATCGTATTGAAGCGTGATGAGCTCCTCGGCAAGCGCGTGCTGGGAGCTACAGCATACACAACTCCCGCCGAGATACTCGCTGATTTTAAGACTACCTTCCCTAATGCTGGCAAGGATGCCCAGTTCTTCTCAGTCCCACACGAACTTTTTAAAGCTGGATTGAAAGGGCAAGGCCTGCCAGACTTTGCAGCTGAGGAATTGTTGGAAAATTTTCGTCTAATGGATGAGGGAGGCTACTATGCTGGAGAAAAATTAGATTGGAGCCTGTCTATTCTTGAGGATAAGCCAACAACCTGGTCGGAGTATATGAAGACGTCAAAGCCTTTCCTAGGTCTCAACTGAAGATCTTAGGGTAAACTGCCGGTTAAGGTCTAGATATATACATGCACTGATAGATTCAACTATGCATTACTGGTCAAACTCTCTTTTATTAGCCAATTGAGAATGTATCAGTGACTGGCCATTTCTTCTGCCGTATATACTCTATCGTTGTGGTTTATTCCATTGGACTAATGTCCTTAGATAAATGCATGGTGATTAATAGTAGAACAGGTCTCCTACGCCAAAGTAATTAATTTGATGAGCGTCTTTATCATGTTGTATTCTTATCAAAGAATTAAGTGTGATGCAGAAATATGTGAATAATTGAAGCAACGCGCATAATAGAAATCAAACATGCTTCTATGTACTCCGTATATCACTTTTTGCTACCTTTTCAGCTTGGCATAATCGCATCTGAGTATTTGCATATAGAATTCTCAAATGCAGAGAATTCTTGGCCACAATGCTTACGAGATTCTTGCTTATACACACACCTAGTCAAGTAAGCGGATAGAATCAATGCTCGGCTCATCCAGGCTAGTAACCAGTAAAGATTTATAAAAGCATAGAAAGGCATAGAAATTACCTATTTAGGTGGCTTAAGATCTATTGGGTGCTGTGGCCCCAAAAACAAGTTTTCACCGTGCGGAGATAGAAAGCAAATTCTATGGTAGTTTGCAAGGGCTTATTGCATGTTGGCTCTAGAAGGCCGAAAGCCGATGCCGAGTTGCGGTCGCAATCTCGGGGCGATGTGGAGTAAAAATACAAAATGTGTCTCGTCGCATGAGAATTAATAGGCACTAGAATCTTGCCACCCCTGGCTGACAATAATCCTCTGTTCTGATAGTTGTAGAATATCACCGCCAGGAAGTCCTGATTCTAAGTTTACATCTGGTGTACATAAAAACACTAGTATAAGTGAAGGTTGCTCACGGGTACAATTGTCTTGTCAAAAGCCTATACTAAACACCTTTTCCTAGATGTAGGACGTACGGTTTTTATATCATTACATTACTTTGGGTTTATAGTATAATAGACAAGATAAAGCAGTGAAGAACCAACAAACAGCAATTTTCCGAGCCAGTGTTGGATGGGCGGCGCTCATGGCAACATCGGCATCATGAATGTCCCGGCAGGCTCGGAAGTTCAATGGGTGCGAGACGCCACAGTAGAATCATGCAAACAACTTAGCATGCATGATGCACATACTGACTCTTTAAACTTATGAAGAATCAGTGAATAAAGAAGACTATGAACTATCTTAGGCAATGCGAAATATTCCATCCCAGTACAATACTCTATAGGATGGTTGCAATATAGGGACGCTATATTCAGCCTTAGAATGCTTAGCATACTTTTATCGTTGGCTGGTATATGATAATTACCTCAAAGCCGTAATATGCCTCAAGAATTACATAAAATGAAGATAAACCTTGTCTAAAGCACTGATCGGTTTCTAAGATCGTATTTATCATTATAAATATTATTTGCGCCTCTCGGGTCGTTTGATCATATTCTCAACAAATTAAACCGAGGGAATATACACGCATTAATTTCGGGCAAACTTCATGATAATTCCACCATAACTAGGTCGTGAAAGAATGGAGGGTTATGTTTGAATAGAGTGACTTTGGAAAGAATGAAAGATTTTTTTTTTTAAAAAAAAAAGATATATAATTTAATATTCGCCCACATTGGCTAACCGTCGACTCCTAAAACTCCTAAATAGCATATCAATCACAACACATATCGTATCGCTATTATTCTCCTAGTAGCCCACTATGGTTATCACTAAGAAAGAGGGCGAATATGTCCCTGCTGATCCTAACTTTACGCCATTGCCTAAATACGGCCACTACAGCGAACTGGATCCCGAGTTCGCAAAGATCAAGCCCATCGTGGATAACATGATGGAGGATATGTGGCAGCCATTGATACCTTTTGAAGATTTTCGTAAAGCCTGGCTCAACAATTCTCCTGCGCCCAAGGGCTGCCCTGAGGAGGGTAAGGATGTCCTCACAGAGACACGGATGATTCCAGTACGAGACGGTGCAGAGATCGAGATAAAATTGTACAAGGCTATAAGTAAGAGGTCCAGCCCTGCAATGGTTATACGCTACCATGGTGGTGGGTGGGTGGTTGGCGGGCATTGCACCGAACACTCAGAAAATCTCATGATTGCAGCCTGGACGAATTCAGTGGTTATTAGCATTAACTATAGATTGTAAGTAGAAAGCTAATATGGAAAAGAGTAAGGTTATTGTGCCGCGCCACTGAATATGAAGTAGGGCACCTGAGTTCAGGTTTCCATACGCACTAAACGACTGTTTTGATGCGTTGAAATGGGTATGCGCCTCTGATATATGGAAAGAAATTTGATCAAGCGCAGACTGCAGACTGACATGATATAGTGCAGCAAAAATGCTGAATTACTCGGTGCCGATGCGTCTAAGATCATCATCAACGGAAGCAGCGCAGGTGGGAACCTTGTAAGTCCTTTTTCTATTCATTACACACTGCTTTGCTACTTGAATAGTTAGCTAATCATCTGCCAGGCCAGTGTTGTCACAATCATGGCTCGAGACGAAGGTATCAAGGGTATCATAGCACAAGTACTCACGTTCCCTGTCACATGCCACCCAAAGTTTTTTCCCACGGAGAAGTACGAAATGGGTAGCTATCAACAAAATCGCAGCAGCAGCGTCGTCACTGCCGCACGTATGGAATGGTTCCTGGATATGTATATGCCTGAGCCAACGAACGACTGGCGTCTCTCACCACTACTCGCACAATCGCTGAAAAATCTGCCACCAGCTTGTAAGTCATTTATCTTTTAACGAATATTGAGGTAGCTGAGGGCGATAATTCAATGAAGCTAACAATGGGGATTGTTCAGTAATCATAGCTGCGGGATGCGATATTCATCGGGACGAGGCAATTGCATACGCAGAGAGGCTCCAAAGCGAAGGTGTTGAGACACGCTTAGAAGTTTATAAGGGTTTGCCGCACTGTTTCTATGTGTTTCCCGAACATCCAGCAACGACGGATTATTACAACAAACTTATACAATTTATTAAAAAAGCCTCTAGCTAAAGCCAGACAACTACAAATATATCTACAGCCATAGTTGATGAAAATCGATTGGCTATTTAGCAGTTACGATTTCTGCTCGTTTACTAGTTACCTAGATAGCCGATTATAAACGATAGTATTTGCTAAATGATTAGACGTGCGAATACCAACTATGACCACGTCTGCAGATTGAAACACCAGATGGATTCTTGATAAAAGTATAACGAATAGATGTCCTGCCAACTTACGCAAACTTTTATACATTAGGCTATATATGGGGTAGTTGAATGTGTTTATATCGTCGTTCAGGATTTAGCAGCCTCATCATATGCCATTTCAGCTGTCGCATCCAACAAAACTTGTTGTCACTAACTTGTTTTCACTCATCAGCATATGTTGGCTTATCCGAGTTCCGCTATAGCACAGCGTTGGAACAAGAATCGGTGACTGGTTTGACTGCAGAAAAATGATCTGCCGCATGTATGTAATCACATTCCATCTTTCGCAACTCCGCTGCAATCAACTTGATGTTCCGTAGGAAGTAGGATCTAGGTCCAGCAGGGCACACATTGTAACAGCGGAGCAAAAAAGCCTATTCCATAAATACTCAACTTCAAAGGCTACTTTAATAGTTAAAGGGCCGATATGAGATCGCCAGTAGTCATACCAGATCTGAACTAGCCGTGGAGCTCGCACGGGAAAGTCCTAAGATGAGGCAGTCTGTCTCCACATCGCTTACTCCTGACTAGTAACAAAACTGTTCAAATCACAGGCACAAACAAGGTTAATACAAGATATGAGCTTAATTACTATTTGGACGTACCCCATATGATTCACACTTGTCTCTCATGACCTTCCTATTTCCGTATCGCTTGATCGCCAACTGTGCGAGCTTCTTTGGGCAGTTCCCCAAATCCAAATCTGTATTTGGCAGTAGGTTTCAAAACACGAGTTTTCATTACTCCATTACAGCAAATGGCACGATACTATCCGTATTATTCTTAGTATGAGACAATGTAGATTGCGGAATGTTTTAATTCAACAAATGCGGTAATACTCGGGCCATGGAAACAAAATTAGTCAAGGTTGCTCTTGCAGGAGCGACTACATAAAGCACAGTTGCTATCCATATGATACAGTCTTTTCTGCCAAAAAAAGCATTCTCCTGACTAGCATATTTTCAATCGTCCACATCCAAGTCTCATCATGTATTCTCAGGGTCTTTTTACCTTCGCCGCTCTTGGTGCCGTCACATCAGCTTACAATCTCCCTGATAACTTAAGGCAAATATACCAGAACCATAAGGTAAAATGACACACTTTCGTTGAATGTCCTTATTACTAATATTATGGGTTCACCTCTTATTCAGTCCGGCACATGTCAAAATGCTCTTTCCGCTACATTTTCGGGTGGTGCCCGGTATTGTGGTGACATCCCAAACGCCATCTTTCTAAAGGGTTCCAACGGCAACTACGACAATATGGACATTGACTGTGACGGCGCGAACAATTCTGCAGGAGATTGCTCAAATGACCCTAGCGGACAAGGGGAGACCGCCTTTAAGGATAGGGTACAGAATTTTGGAATCGAGGACTTGGACGCCAACATTCACCCCTATGTCGTATTTGGTAACGAAGGTGCCAGTCCCTCCTTTGCGCCACAGGACCATGGACTGGAGCCTCTGAGTGTCATGGCCATAGTCTGTAATAACCAAGTGGTGAGTTGTTATAATGCTTCGAACAGAATAAGGGCTAATATTGTATTAAGTTCTATGGCATCTGGGGTGACACCAACGGCTTCACTTCTACTGGAGAATCTTCCATTTCCCTGGGGAAACTTTGTTTCCCCAACGAGGGTCTCACTGGAGACAATGGCCACGATCCTAAAGATGTTTTGTACATTGGTTTCGTAGGTGAGCCGGCTGCAAATGACGCTAACTGGAGCGCAGGAAGCACGGAAGAGTTTGAAGATAGCATCAAAAGTAGGGGAGATAGGCTTGTTGCAAGTCTCCTGGCATAGGGAATTAACACTTGGAGGGCTGTTGAGTGATTTGTATACAGTACTCAGTGATATTATATGAATTGCATGGTAAAATATGAGCACCTACGGATCTGCAGACAAAAATGGAGATTGTGAGATATTTTATCAGTATCCTAGTACGAGGGGATTTATTGCCACCCTTTCGGCTCTATACAACAAGGCCGAGCTCCTTGGCAATTATATCAGCTCCCTTTTCCCCCACAATGAGTGCTGTGTTATTTGTATTTGCACCAACGTTCTCAGGCGCAATTGAGAGATCTTAACATACTATTAGCACAACTGTAATTTCCAGAAAGAATGAGGACAGTATAAAAAAGAAGGGAACACTAACCGCAAAGTTTTAGCCCGACGGTGCCGTAAACATTGAGATGCTTATCCACAACACCACCCTTTTCCTTGGGCGCCATTTTGCAAGTGCCAAGGGAATGCCACGTTGTTTCGATATTGGACCGGATATACTCCTCAATAGCTTTATCATCTTCCGCATCATATTCAATAGGTGGCAACTTCTTTCTGTCTTCGATAGTCTTGAACCCCTCAGGAACTTCACGCCCATTGCGAAGACCGGCTTTGCTACCCTCACGGAAGTTGGGACTTCCCACAGGAAGCTCGGCAACAGCTCCATTTGTACGACGGAAAATTTCTCGCTGTTTCTTGTATGCCCAAAGTTGCTTTGTCATATCCACCCTCTTCGAGAGGAAGCCAGTATTGAAATCAGGAGCCGCATCAGGATCTTTGGAGGTGATGTGTATGTCGCCCCGAGAATACGGATACCCCGTATACATACCGATGGATAAGTATTGAGATGGCCCATCCTTTTCTTCGGGTAAAGTCTTGTGGTCACCGAGGTAAGAGCTCACGACAGCTAGGAGCATCAAGGGCCTTTCCTTTTGCTCCTTGAAGTCGCGATTCCAATGGTCCTGAAATTCTTGATCTAATTGTGCAACTTCCTCATCCGTCGGACGAAGTTTAGCTGCAAGGTCAACGGCATTCCAGGTAATTATGGGGTTTTTCTTCTCAACAGCCTCGTTAAAGTCTATTTGGCCTCTGTGTAGATCATCAAGCGTCTCGTCAGCCTTCAACGAGGTCTTGTAAGAATAAAATATTAGATTGTGATCCTGGTATTCCTCACCAACCCCTGGTAGATTGGAGACGACAGGAATATCCAGCTTCTTAAGCAATTCAGCATTACCAACCCCCGATCTCTCGAGAATTAGCGGCGTTCCGAGAGCTCCTGCAGAGACGACAACGAGCTTTTTGGCTTTGATGATTGACGGCACCCTCTGAGTCAGATTGGTAACGGGCTGGTAGGAAGCATTGGGCAAATACTCAATACCGACAGCTCGGTTGCCTTCGAAAATTACACGACTGACTTTGCTCTGGACAAGAAGATGGAGATTTGGATACTCTCCAGACGACATAAGAGGATGGATATAGCGGTGTGCTGTATCTTGTCGCTTGCCGTCAGGCGAAACGTATTTGAGCCATCGGGAGAACCCACCGACGGCCTTGAAGTCCTGCAGGTCAGGGATTTCTGGGAGGCCAACAGCCTCGGCACCTGCCAAAATGTCATCCTGCACATCCTTGGCAGTATAAGAACCGAAGGATACACTGATTGGCCCAGTGTATCCATGCAGGTTCTTATCAACTGTAGGGTGGTCAAGGTGGTGCGTTTCCAACTTCTTGGCGAAGTGTAGCAAGCTTTTAGCGTCCCATCCTTCAGTGTTCCAAGAATCGTAATCAACGCCCGACGCTGTCTCTCGCATTATTAGCCACCAATTGCACCCATCTCACGGTTTCAGGCATTCATCGTAGGTACTACCTCGCGTATACATGGCAAAATTGATGGATGAGCCGCCCCCAAGAATGCCTCCAGCGGTCACAATGGGTTCCCGACCGTTGAGATCAGCTGTCTTATTTCCTTTGTAGGCGAGTGAAGTCTGAGAGTTCGGAGCTAGATGATAGAGATATCTAGACGCATTGACAACGTTGGGGTCGTTGAGATTGTTCTTGCCTTGTTCGACAAGGAGGATCGACAAGTTGGGGTCTGCTTTAGCAAGTCGACCAGCGACAATGCAGGCTGCGGTGCCACCTTGGGAATGTTAGGCCTCGGGATGATGGAAATGATGGAGGGGATGAAATATTAATTCACCACGTACCACCAGCAAATATAATGTCATACTCGGTTCCCTCCTTATGGGTAGTCATGGTGAACTAATTTTGTCTCAAATAGAGCTTGTCTTAAATAGCTGCTGAATTCGCACAGAGGCTAATGCTCGGATAGAGAGGATACTCAATGAATAGATGAGAGAGAGAGAGAGAAGGAGGGGAAGAAGGGGAGGGAGAAATGGATGAAAAAGAATTAAAAAGAGAAATACAATAGGATAAAATGCCCATTCTCTATCCACAACGGAGACGAGCTGTGTCGTTACATACCCCTCGTTGCCAAGTGCATGTATCCATATTTTAGCTCTATTCGCCATCCATAGGGCTCTTTGCTGCTACGCATCTGTATCCATTCATTTCCATCCAGTAACAAGCCGCCCGCCTATTTGCCGTGTCTACTTTTATGCATGTGTTGACATGCATCCTGAGTCGTCGGATCTGGGGTGGGAATTCATTGGTGCAATGTCGGTCGATATGGTTGCGGGGTAGCTTTGCTGAGACCCGAAGAAACACATCTCCGCTGAGGGGTACAGGAAACTATTCACAGGTTCGGATCAAGGGTAGCGTCAATAGGACGACCTTACACGTTCCTCGGGAAATGGTGACGCCACCTGAGGAGGGATAAGTGTTGGTAATGATATTGTGAGCATTGTTAACCGAGGCTCTGTATCCAAGGTGCGGTTGGGATAGTGAGATGCCAACCTCTTGCGCAATGCTATTCATCAAGTCCATAGTCGTTAATGCGCCAACGGTACCGGAGTTGTAGTTTGTATTGTGACACCAGTTATCAACTAAAACTTAGCCTTGTTCTGAGTCTCATGCGGCCCACATAATATCTGTAGCTATGCCTTGTGTCAAAGGCTGCTGGGTTAGGCATTAATTAAGCCTCTGGCTCCATTTACAACATCCGCCGCCGCCGGATATGCGCTCCTAGACGCGATTAATGCATGTATAATAAATTGTGCTACAACTCTTCACTATTACACTCGACCTAATTCGCGTTTGGTATTGTCCTTAGATGCATATTTTTGTGACCCTTTTATTCAGAGCTCTACTTTATCTACGTCAGTACTACTCTATTATGACAATGATCAGAATGCATAATGATATTGTTTCATATATTCTAGATATTGGTATCCAATCACCGCATAATTCTACGCAAGTTCCAGATTGCATGATATTCATGGCTTCCTTCGATCCGAAAAGGCTGAGCAGTCGTGGATATACGAAATATGCAGAAATGTGGGTAATTTATGGAGTGGGCATTGTACCCCAAGATGGAATGAAAGAATAGAACCCTCATCTTAGACAACGCCAATCTTCGTCAATGTCTCAAATGGGCATCAGAATCTCTCTTCCCAATATGGATAGAGAGGTAGCGTTGATTGGTTCGTATTTGCTCCCTAGTGATGATTAAATTTGAGGACCTTAGCACGTATAGAGCTCTTTGAGCGGACTTCAATCGCCAGTCTGACACTCCGTAAGCTGTTGGGATTACTGAACACGTCAATCATTATTATTACTTAATGCTACCGATTACATACATTATACACAGCGAGAACAGGAGTACCATCCAGCTCCCTCTACTCTCTCGCGGGCAAGATCGCTATATAACTTTTTTATCTCTTCCAAGATTTACTTTTCCTTTCATTAATTCTTCGTCTATGTTTGGCTACGCAGAGCTCCTTTCCTGAGCCTCCTCAACATCTGAGTCCGCGGCCAAAGTCTGCTCACCAGTGAGCCGAGGATTACGAATGGCTAGAGAAAAGGCGATGAGAGGAACGCAGATACAGATGCCGGTAATGGTGAGCAAGCGCTGTATGTGCTGGTATGCGTCGATAATGGCATCTCTCTCGGGTGTGCCAGGTGGGTAGGGAACGATAGCTCCAAGAGGATTGCCGTAAGCATCAATCGCTAGCGTTGAATTGATACCTGCCAGTTGATCTTCCAGAAACTTGGGGAGCAGCTGGGTCCACAGGGCTCCGGATACAGCGTTTCCCAAAGCAGATCCGATGTTATAGACAGCCAGGTAGAGGCCCGTCATGACGGCCAAGTTCTCATGTTTCAGGCCAACTTGGAGAGATGCCTGTGCGGTATAAGGGAACATGCCACCGGCAACACCCAAGACAACTTGAGCTCCAATGACACCTGCACGGTTAGAGCTCGTAGTAGACCCACGGTAATGAATGAGCAACCCGAAGGCTACCATGAAGAGGCAGGTCCCCATGACGACGAAGATCTTGAGACGACGAACTTTGTAAACAACCATGCCGAGGAGGGCTCCAATGATGACACTGACAAAAGAGTACAGTGACGTGACCCGGGTCGCAGTGGTGATGGTAAAGTTGAACGCGACAACCAAGACGGTGTAGAGATAGTCGCCTTGCATGGTCCAGGCAAAGTTCAGGCAGATGGCGATACCCAGAGGAGCCCACACAGATCGGTCTTTCATGAGAGAAAAGGGAACCAGCGGATGCGGGGCCTTGAGTTCCCAGAGGACGAAGAGCGGGATACAGCAAACGCCGATGACGAGCGGCGCGATGATATGCGCAGTACGCCACTCGCTATGAAGACCACCAGCCAGAGTAAAAGGTACAAGGATGAGAGCAAACACGGCAATGAGGAGGATGATTCCAATAACATCCAACAGCCAGAAAAGCTCGAGGGCGAGATTCTTGAAACCGAGGAGCTTAAACGAGGATCGATAATTGGCGAGACGGCCTTGCTTCTTGGCGCGTCGTCCCACAATCGAGAGGCTGATAATGAGCGGGAGAGCGCAGACCGGATAGATGATGCACCACATTCCAATGCCCCATTTCCAATTGGTGACTCCCAAGACAGCATCGGCAACGTTGCCGCTGATCCATGCGTTGATGATGAAGGGAAGCGCTGGGATGTAGCTGAAGAAGAGACGGGCGCGAGTGGAAGTGATATCGGCAATGATTACCTCAACCAGCAACATGATCATGGTATAGCCAACCTGATAGATGACATTGCCACCGGCATAGGTTGCCATGTTCGTGGCGGCGGCCTCAATCACCGTGCCAAGGACATAGAAGAAGACGGAGACGCAGATCAGCTCAACACGGCCGAAAACATCAGCAATCTTGGCGGCCGTGGGCTGGGCTGCAGCAGCGATGACGGCGCGGATGACGTTGACAGTAGACAGGAGGGAGTGGCTGTCAAATGAGCCCGTGGCATAGGGCTGGTAAGTGTATCTCAGAGTTCCATCAAGGCCATAGCAGTAGGCAACGAGGAAGACACTGAGAAAGATGAAGATGCGGTCGGTGAAGGTGATGGCGCTCGAGATGGCCTCGATACGGGCAACACCAGGCGACTTGATGTTCTTGACAATGTCAGCGGCCGAGCGGTCAGCATCATGCCCGTGGTCCTTGGAAACGACTGGGCTAGCAGTCTTTTCCGCCGCGGGGAGGGAAGAGGGCGCGGGGTTTGTAGACATGATGGTGATGGTGATGGTGATGACGATGCTTGCGGTGGCGCCGTCAAGATTCCCCAATCACACACACACAAACACAATCTCTCTCTCTCTCTCTCTCTCTCTTTGTCAAAGACAATGAGACAAAGAGAAATAATGTTCAAAGTGCAGCCTCAATCAACACGATCACCTGGGGCGGGCTTCGGCTTCACTCGAATGTTCCGGATGCGGACGTGGATGCATGTGCATATGCAAGCGCGAGCAGGGGAGAGCCCATGGGCGTCGCACAAGTTTTATATTCATTCTCTAGCGGCAACTCAAAAAGCGTCTGCCTGATCCGATCGATTAGATTAAGAAAACTTCGGCGTATGTGCGGCGCAATGGTGTCCCGAAAGAGCAAAGATGGAAAAATATAGGCCATGCGATTATCTGATGATCAGATTAAAGCGGGTCGAGATGGAGCATCAGAGGAAAAAACTTCGTTCGCACCTCCAACTGAAGGCCCCCATCGGCCGTCACTGCCAAGTCTGGCTAATCAGGATTACAAGCCCGGTTTGTGTCACGACTCGAGCCTGGGCTTCATGATTCTACTTGCAGTTATCGTTTAGCAGCCAATCGTCTGCCGGCAAGGCGATCCCAACGCATAGGACGAGTCCGAATACGGTGGTGGTCCATCCCTGTACAACGCTGGGATATGGCGATTTGGGGTTCTTGTTGGTAGTTTGCATTAGTGGCGAGAAGCATGGATGCTTCCATTACATATGCGTTGGATCGGCGAATTTGCGACGAAGCGATAAGATCGCAGGGTGGTCGGTTGCTTTGAGCAGTTCCGGGCAGTGGAATGCGCTTCGTGATCTGTGATCTCATTCGTTACAAGCGGCTTCTCGAATGTCCCCAAGCTTCACCCAGGATATTGGCATTTTTTCTCTTCTTGGCGGCCCATTCTTAGCTTGGCTTGACCTTGGCCTGCGCCGTTTTCTTTTTCAAATTTTTTTTTTCCCAACCAACCCACTTCATCGGTCAAATCTCACCCTCTAGACCAAAGAGCTCCCAGCTTCGTACCGGAAGGATCCGCCCCCCATACCGAAGCCACGAAACCCATCTGAGCGTATTTTCGCATCGTGGCGCCCTGTGGCGGCCGCAAAGCTTCCAACGCCATTCCAGACACGGACAATAGTGAAATCAGTAGCAAAACCCGCAGCCAAGCCATGACACGAGAGTTCAGGCCTTGGCTGCGTCCATGCCTCGTTGGGAGGCACTAAGATGCTCCTCTTTCGGAGCTTTTGGCGCCACGATATCGCTAGTGCCATGGCAATTTTCGCATCCGGCCGACAAAGACAGATTTGGGAGCTTTAGAGCTAGAGCAATGAGAAATTATTCAAAGTACGGATCAAGTGATCATTCCAGCCTCATCAGGGCCAAATTTGCAGGCTTTGGAAGCCGATCCTGTGTAGAGACTTTATGCAGTATGAGCTAAACATTCAGGCACCTTGAATTTCCCTCAGCTTGTCTATACCTCTTCTGAGCTTGAAAATTTTCCCATGCCCCGCATAGCGTTTTTCGCCCTCTACCACAACTATTACTGTCGATGCCAAGGCCCAGTCCTCGATATATCAGTATATGTACTCCGTAGGCAGCGCATAGAATCTGGTCGTAACACGAGCCTCGGTTTTATTGCAGAGCAGATGGTCGGCTCTTTGTACCACCCTCCAACTTAAGCAGACGGGATCAGCTAGCCCATGAGTGACCAATCTATTTATTATACGTGGCTTGCTCCGATGAAGTACTTTGGCTTCGCTCCCATAACGTACCTAGGTAGCCGACGGTCGTCACGAGACAAGCTGGCAGATTTTTGGCTCAAGTCTAACGAAACGATTTGGTGTCATATCGTCATCGAAAAACAGACCCTCTTCGTTGAACTATTACATAGATTAACACAGATTAAGCATACGACAAACAATAACTCAAGCCCATCATGCACCAGTGATGCGATGATCCTTGCGGATCCGTCCCCTCCACAGAGCAGGGTATCTCCCGATGGTGGTCTCGTACTCCCGCAATATATTGCCATCATCTACTCCATACCTCCATCAACGGCCTTTCGAATATTTCCTGTGGGCTGCGCCTATTGGTCAACTGGATCCAGGTACCATGTGGCCGTCGCTAATATGTTCATGTAGACGCCACCATCTCAGTTCAGAAGCCCCTATCTTCAGCTGAACGCCTGGTATCACCGAGCTCAACAAATGATTGATTCCGATATGTTGTCATAGATCCCTTAAGTATCGCGTCGATGCACGAGATAACAGTTTGGTGTGGAGGTCGTCGGCTCGATGTTACACTTTAGCATGGTCGATACAAGAGCCACAGCGGCCTCCCGTTTCAGTCCTCTTGTATTTGTTACTACGCCTAGCCACATATGAGCCTTCGAAGCCGTAGTTAGGTGAGAACACCATATTTTTACACCCGCTTTCTGCAGGAAGTGATTCGTAGAAGTCTTCCTTCTAACTACCTTTTTTTTCCAGTATATCCCACAAGTAGCTTGTCCTTAGAGCCCTCACACCACGATGAATGCTATTCTCTATCTACGAGATGGGTAGCATCAATCGTAGTGTATAATAAACAAGCCGTAGTGCTTGGAATCACGAGGCGGACATATTGGTACTCTCAGCTCACACTACATTGAATGTCCTTGTAGCATACATCCGGCTAGGCCAAGAGAAATCTTGGCGTATACGAGACTCCTGCATGGGTATTCCCCTTCCCAAGTAGATAATCGATTGCATAATTATCACCTCCGTCTGTGCAATAAACATTCGGCAGGCCATACTATTCTCTGCCACCGCCCTTTGAACTGGGCTAGCTATAAGCTATAGAAGTGATGGGGGACGCTAAAGGCAGTCTTTTCGTGATCCGCCTCTTACAATTTGCTAGGTCAATGGCCGCATCATCATCATGATATAATATAGAGGTATTTAATTTCATCTTCTGCGTCTTCTATTCGGCCGAGGGCATTAATGATTTCCTATGAAGATCCTTCCATCGTCAGTTTTATCGTTTGGTGTTAACAACATATAGCTCCGTCGTGGCGCACCTAATATTTCTTTCCTTTTCTTCCCTTTTCTTATTTCTCGAGTCATCGTTTGCTGGTTTCATGATAAGTTATCTGGAGTCTGTGACTCGTGACTATCCTCAATATGTTTTGCTACTTCCTCATTCTTAGTATGTCGCTTGCGACTGTGCAGATCTTGGGTGCCCATGGAGCATATATATCTCCCGAGAACGGTATTCGGGATCAAATCACAAGAGGTGGTACCAATAGGTTTCCTCATCATTCATTAAGAAAAGTTGGACTCCAGAGTGCAAACGATACTTCGTTGCAATTAGAAAGACGCTTCCCGATCAGCGAGAATGGTCGCTGTGGTGTTAACTTTGGCACAAGCTGCCCAGATGATGAGTGCTGCTCTTCCGAGGGGTATGTGAACAAATCCTACAAAATTGCATGACATTAAGTTATTAACTCTATGAAATCAAATAAGATGGTGCGGGACTGGGTACTTATATTGCTCCGCTCCTGCATGCCAGCTTGAATATGGCCCGTATTGCGACGCCAACAGGAGGCCGGATGGGCCTGATACGGAAGATTGGCCGCGACCTCACGTTGGCGACGTGCCATATGGAAAGGGTATCTTTCACTGCAAAAAGCCGGGCACCATTGCCTTGACTTTTGATGACGGTCCATGGAAATATACCGAGGAATTATTGGATGTGCTTGAGGTATGCCCACATGACACCATGCGAGGCTCAGTGGACCAAATAAGCCAACGACTAACTCATTGTATATAGGAATACGGTGTCAAAGCTACCTTCTTCCTCACAGGCCGTAATCTCGGTAAAGGAGCTATCAATGACCCAGATACCGACTGGCCGCGTCTCATTCACCGAATGAAGGCAGATGGCCATCAAATCGCCAGTCACACATGGTCTCATCAACGTCTGCCCAAACTTAGCAAAACACTTCTCCGACAGCAGATGATTTATAACGAGATTGCCATTGCCGACATCCTTGGCTTCTTTCCAACGTACATGCGCCCACCCTACTCTGCCAGTAATGAAGACGTTGACAAGTGGCTCGCCGAGCTGGGATACCACGTCACGTACTTCGATCTCGATACGGAGGGTTATCTACACGATAGCGAGGACGACATTGAAATTTCTAAATCTATTGTTGATAAAGCCTTTGATGACAAAGACTCAGAAAACTCCCAGTACCTGCATATTGAGCACGACACAGTGTACGAGACAGTGTCTACCCTTGTAGGGTACACTATCGACGCTCTCTACCACACAGGCTTTACTCCCGTGACCGTTGGCGAATGCCTTAATGACCCGGAGGAAAATTGGTATCGTTGGCCAGACGAAATAAGAGAGGAGCGGAAGCGCTCAGTTGCGGAATTGGGCCAAGGTCCCAGCTTTGTTGGCCCTATCACACAAAGTCGGCCCGCCTTCAACCAAACGATTTCCGTTTCCGAAAAGGTCCTCTATAGACGCAATCTGCCTCGGCATATCTTCAGCAAAATTCATTCCACACGCCCCAATTCCCGCACTTTCGTTAACGGATCTCATCTCACAGCCAAGCCATCTCTCATTTTGCATCCTCCTGTGGTTAATGGATCTCTTTCCCATCATCTGCCACCTACCGATGATGGTCGCTGTGGCCCGGCTTTCCGTAACGCCACATGCTCTAATCAAAAGACTGAGAAGTGCTGTTCAAAGTTTGGCTGGTGCGGGTCTACTGAGGGACATTGCTTCGCCGGCTGCCAGGAGAAGTTTGGTCACTGCGGTATGTCTAGTTAGTATTCGGTATTTCTCTTGCCCTTTTTTCCTCTACTTTCTCCAGTAATTACAATAATTGAAGACCTTTTCTTATTTCATACTATGCGAATTTCAAAATCTTGATATGCTCAATGTCCACTCTGTATTTTAATCCTTTCTATTCACAAGTGATATCGAAATGTGCTACTCTCACTTGGCAACAAACTTTGTCACAAACATCTACGTACATAGGGTTGCACTTTCATCCCATAAAATAAGATGCGTCTGTCATTGTCAGGGACCTCGGAAGGTCATCGCAGCGATATCGCTGCGATGACTCCACGTAGGAACCGGGGAGGCTTGGATATATAAAGGAGGCCTAGCCCTCCTGCTGTAGAGGGGGGTCAGAGATAAATACAGTCATCTTATGCTATATACCTGTGAATCACGTGCTATTCCGCAGAAACTAGCTTATTGTCCCTCTTCACTCTCTTCTTATTATCCCAACTCTGACAGTCATTTAGGACCTCCTACGAGCATCTATTCAAGTGATCCACTCATGACATTAAGATAATGATAAATGAGCACCAAAGTCCTTGGCGACCGTGAAATCTCACAACAGCCTTGAGCAATCGCACGGGATATTGTTGAAATTTTCATTTAGACCATCAATGCCAAGATTCGCTCATCAAGGGCGAGGAGGACAACTGCGATAATGTCAATAAGCATACAACACTAAATTTGCATTTGCATGTCAGCATCAAAGACAAGCTCTCCACTTGAAGTTAATTCCAGATTCAAAGCTCAGAGCCTGGAGAAATATTCACATAGAATTGAAACCCAGTGGTTAGTAGCCATCATTATTTTAGAATCAGCTCTCTTTGTCGAAAAAATGAACGCAGTCTTACAAGATATAAAACTGCCCTGCGGGATCATATTAGAGGGGCAATCATGTTGCAGTTCCGACGCTGTATCGTCTGTAATAACACCGAAAGAGCAGAATTTGTCCATAAGCTAACCCGCAAAGTACTTCTTTCCTGATACGAACGTGTGTCCACCTGAGTGTCGTTCTGATACTGAGTTTAAGTTTGCAAACGGAACGACTGCTAAATCAGATGACAATGCTTGTGCCAATGTAGTAAGTTTACATTTTAAATGGATGCAGCAATATGGAATTGATGGCGTGGTTGTTCAGCGTTTTTACGGTGCCATGGGTGACGCTACATTCATAACCATAGGTAACCAGTCCCTTATATACTGATATATTGTACGGTGAGATTGCTATGCCGGGAAGCTGCCATTTAGAACCCTAGGTATTGGACCTTGTGCAAGCTGTTGCTAAGAAGTACGGTGGTGTTTTCGCTGTTGAGAATGGTCTGAGCGGCAGCAATTCCTCGGAAGCAAGCGTCAACAATAATGTCATCTCAGATTACGTCAGGAACATCTAGAAATATACTGCATATGTGCACCAAGAGGAGAAAGATTGTTGTCATGGTTTTTGGGTTTGGTTTTCCAGGGCGCAATCTTAGTGCATCAGACGCATTTAATCGAGTCAGGGACTTCCAAGCGGGACAGGCTTATGTGATTCCGGGAACCACCAATATTTGGATTGCTAATGTTCTTAATAACAATGGCTTGGTCAATCCCTACATATTAGCCGATGACCCATGGACAGTTAGCGCCTATACCGATACTGGATATCTGAGCTACAAACTTCACTGCCAACAAATTGAGACTACGTATGTTCTGTCCTTAAAACTTGAGCATTCAGCCTTCTGACTCTACTCTGTAGATTAACCGATTCCATTGGCATTGGCTACGTTCCTGTCCCCTAGCCGGAAACCTCAGATCTTCATCTAACTAATTATGGTATTCATCTCAATTATTCACCTCGATTCAATGGGAGCTTCTATCAATTGCAGGTCAACAATGCTATGAAAGCAGCATCGAATTTTTGTTTACACGGCTACGTTTGCTGAATTCAATGAAGGGAAATATTGCGCTATCGTACATCTTCATAGAAGGTTCGTAATCTAACGATCTATTACATAGGCACTGGGCCTTATGCTTGACTCAGAGCCAACCAGTTACCCATGGATGAAAATTGTAATGATTTCACGTCAACAAACCACTATTTTGAGCTCTCGCCCGATGGCTAGCGGCTGTATATCGGGCACTGTAGTGGGGCTACTAAAGAATGGGAAAACTGCCTAATAGTCCACTCAAGACCATGTTTTCACGATGTCTTCTATCTCTATAACTTCATTCTGTATCTATTCTATAAAATATAGCTTTTTGCTGTGCTATTGGCACAAATTGGGCATCGTTACTCCCACACCAATGATGCATATTACAATATACAAAGAGTATACCCAGCGCGCTGCTCGACTCATACATTACTCTCATCTAAGAGTAGGAGTCCACAGTGTCGGATAAAGGCGAGGCAGTGGTCAAACTGTACTGAAGGAGGCAAGATCCTGCTCCTTACAGAGTGCATGTATTATCAATTCACATCAATTTTTGCTAATAAATCCCTGCCTAAGGCATGCTAATGAGTAACTAGCTCTATGTTTCTTGTTCTGCTGCACTTGGGTGCTGGAAATACTCGCCAACTGATCAGCTGATATGTACACCTTGATTGGTGAAAAACAGCGGTATTCAATTGTTAATGAAGGCCCGCCAAGATGAGAGGCCCTGGTCTACCTCTCAAGGTAATTCAGGAAAAAGGGGAGTCTTTTTAATGCATAATATTCCCTGAACCGAAGAGTAACTACTCGTACGGAAGCACTAAATAGCATGAACAAAGACCGACAGCTCCATCCACCTGAACAATAATTCAGCAGCTAAGGCAAAGCACGGATTTCGCGGTCTGCTAAGGCTTACTGTGCTGTGCTAAGTTCTATTTATTATTTGTCTCAAAACCCCCTGAGAGACCGCGGCACAGGGACATAGCGCCAGACGCTAAGCTTGGAAAACCGCTGGCGGCGGTCTAAGTATGAATAGTCTCAGGTCACTGCAGGCCAGCTCATGAGTCTAGACCTAAAAGGATTCATCGTCTAACTATTGAATACTAGAACGTGCTAATGGGCGAAAAGGAAGCGAAAATCATATAATGATAATTTCAAAGCACTCTACTAGTGGTTGATTCCCAAGATCAATCATAACATCGTGGCGTCCGTAGTTGCATGCTGAACGTATTAAATATACCTAATATGGCCCCTCCAAGAGTAACCTTATTTTCTAGCGTCCATTCAAACTCCAGTCTGTTCTCCCGTTCACGATGAAGCTGCTCACCCTATCTGCCGTTCTATCAGTCATCCAAGCGGTCAATGCTCGCGATCCAGCGTGTCATCCTCCCGCAGCCTCATGCCGACTCGTCTCTCCTAGATCTGCTCGAGAATGCTCTTCCATTATTCGTGAGTCTCACTTAAGTTAGGCCAAAAGTATTAAATAATAATTCCTCCTATTGTGTAAATAGATTCTCGACATATCCGACTCTCAACATGTGAGGCGCCTGCAGGAACCATCACGAAGACCATTACAGTTACCGTTCACCCAACCTCCACCCATACCAAAACAGTGAAGCCAACAAGTACAAAAACTTCAACAAGAACTATCACTATTACAGACCCTGTGTAAGTTGGCATGCTTTATCGTTATCTGGAAACATTAAATTGATCTTAGTCTGTTCCATAAGCACCCGGAGAGATACTACCACAGTGTTGGCCACAGTTACATCCTTGTTAATTACGACGACAGTAAAGAGTGAATTCTCAACTGCGACCGCAACTACAACTTCTGTTGAGAGCGATTTTACTACGACCACCTTCACAATGTGCGTTACCCGCCACAAAACACAGGAGGTGTAAAAGAATGCTAATGTGACAATATAAAGTACCCATGACAGTACTTCAACTGTCAGCTGGGCACCTGAGACATGCTCTCAGGCGCCTTTTAAACGCTCAGAAAAATACCCTGGGAATGATATACCCCGCGATTGCTGTAGGTCGACTGACGAAGAGAAACTATTCCACGTAAATCGTGACTAATGTTATAACCCTTCTAGTATGCTTCATGACTACAACCAAAAGTTGCGGTCCCCATTCTACTCGGATCGTTACAAGCACAAAACAAGATCATACCAAAACCGTCACCAAGACTGTCTCAGATCGCAGCCGCGAGACTGTAACTACTATCAAAACAACTACAACACACGTCAATGGCGCATTACCATCCAAACAGACAGTAACATCAACCGCTACCTCGTTTATCACCACAACGGCTACCTCAATCAGCACGGTCGAGCAGGTCACCACTGCCACCGAAGTCACGACAACGACAGTAGTTCAAACCAGTACCGTCTCAACCGGAAGCCTAGTCATGCAGACCGAAGATCCTTGTAGCGGCGTCAACGTCAACAAATATCTCGTTCAAGGCGTCCCTTCCAACCCTAACGTGGTCCTCGGTTTCCAAACGGATGGCAATAATAACCCTGGGGGATGCTGCACCAACTGCCATCAAAATTTTGACTGTGTGTTCTGGCGGTTGTCTCAAGGCGGCTCACTTTGTGAGGGGTATTTTACGAACCGTAATGTCCCTGTCCAGGGATGCAGCTCTAACACATGCCGTAGGGGGCATCCAGTGATGCTGGTATCCCCAGGATCCGATGGCAGCACGTATGGTATGGGACAATGTGGCCAGTTTGTCACAGTAACATAGTTGGATACATAGACCTAGGTGAAAATCATGCCTGTGGTGATACTTCATTAAACAACTGTCATCCTTATGATGATATATAATGTTTTCACATAATATTTCAATTTAAAGCTTCTCCATCTGGATGTACCATAAGTGAGGATGACATCCATGTTTTTGATATGCTCTCCAAGAGGGAAAGTTGGCTGCTCCGGTCGAAGTGACTCTCAGATATCTGTAGTGGACGTCATTGATAGTAGGTACTAGGGCCCCTTGGTTGGTTCGCGTTCAAGGCTGGCCACTCAACATGTGATTGATAAATACGGCTAGAAAACAATGAATAATGCCCGTGATATTCCATTACAATCATCTTACAGCAGAGCGGCGGCTTAACGCTAAATAATTGTTTCAACCCCAGCATATTGCTAAAAAAAGACTGAGCCACCATTATGTAGATGCCCCTAGTTCGATATTTGGCATGGCTGATAGAGACTTTCAGTAACAGGGATAAGTCCCGGCCAAGCTCAATTAGCCAACATCTTTCCTAATACGATACATTTTTGAAGAAGTACAGCGCTCAATGCTATTTCAAACGATGCATTGATTTCGTGCGCGTGCACTTGCATGTACACCTGGCTTTCCGCTGCAACCGTCCCGCCAACCAATAATAAGTACTTTTCATCAATCAAATGAGTTATTGGATGTAAAGGTGATACCAAAGAGCAAAGGGACATGGGGAGACACCATACTCGTCCCGCTTGCTCAATTCACCACATAGGAAGGATAATATAAATACGGTCCTAAATTCTCCCTTAGGAACCCGCTTTATTGTTCGGCAGCAGAGGCTGTGGGGAAGGTTGTTGGCTGTGGCAATATTCCGAAAAGAGCATCTTACAGCAGAGGCTGTTGGGTATATAGAGACGCCCGGTTAATCAGGTAATAGTGTGGCACTAATTCTAGGTTTCAACGAAAGAGGAGAACTGTGAGACTCCTCTCGGGCGTCTAATGATATAGATACTCATTCAGGGACATTCATATTCTTTCTGCATTATTTCACTCTTTCTTTTTAGGTTTATAGAGTCGTTTCAAGGTGTATAATGCCTCTACGAGCCAGATCATGGGTGGTTACACTTAGAGAAGGGGGTCAGTTCCCTATCTTCAATCTCCTCCTATCAAGGCTTACTACGCAGAATACCTAATTATTTATCCATTTTTATTCATGAGATTATCACGAGGTCATGACTCACCGATAGTTTTATCTAGTTAACCCCTCAGTTTAAAATACGAGTCACATTCAAGTTGTGCAAGCCAAACAATGCTCCATGCTGACATCTCCACATAACTTATGCCGAGTATTCCCTAGCAAATCCATCTGTATGGGCATTTTGAACGAACAACCGGGATTTAGTACTCTGTAATGCGACTGGATATGTATCCACTAATTTGTTATGACTATACTCTTCTGGATTTTCGTCAACGCCCCTCCTTATGGAGGATAGATATCATGACTCTTGCTCTACATTGGCACCGCCTAACTAACCTGACCGCCGCCACTACAAATAAATTTGAATATATCAATGGACCTACCAATTTAACAAGATAAGAGCTCTGCGCGTCTGACAGCATCGTAAGAAGCATAACCAACAACCCACACCCACGACAGACCCCCACAACACCC